>JABUQX010075917.1:0-22147 GCA_015478945.1 Trachelipus rathkii
AAAAGAGAGAGATTAGGTTTGAATTAAGGTCAATAACGTTGAGTAAGCGAAATGTCTTGTTTGTCTGAAGATGTTTTTCTCTAAGGTCATGTTAGAAATGACGGCACACAAAAGCCGTTCAAATACTTCGCTTTCTATGTTAACTGCTTTCAAAGTGAACGAAATTTTAACAACAAAAAGCCTGTTTACAAATGTTTTTTTTTTATTAAAGTTTTGTAAATAAGTAATAATTATGTGAATTTTCCTCAATACTTGTTTTTTTTTCTTTCTCTCGTCTTCGGAATTAACCGCTTTGTTGCAAAAAAAAAACAAAAAAAAAAAAAAAAAAAAAAAAAAAATTGGAAGAAGATCGGTTAATATTCCAATAATGCCTATCGAATTTAACAATTTTGCTATCTCTTAATAATCGTAAATGGAATTTTATGAAAAGATAGCCCCGCACCATCGAGCCGCCAGGAATGGCAAGCGAGGTGCATCACCTTATCAATACATTACATCATCTACCTATCAAAATTAATGTTAAATTGTTTGGAGGCGACTATTTAAAAAAAAATTAACATTTACTTTATTTATTTATTGTATATTTTTTATTTATTTACTTTATGTAACATATTTCTTACATTATTATTATGTACATTTATTCTTGAATCATTATTTTTATTATATTAATTATAATTAATATTATTCTTATTATTATTATTATTATTATTATTATATTATTATTATTATTATTATTATTATTATTATTATTATTTTATTATTATTATTATTATTATTATTGATTATTTATTTTTATGATTTAAAATGGTTGCATGAGTGTTTTTTTCCTAGTAATCTTGAATTTCACAATGGTTTTATTGATTATTAGGAATTGAGGATAGAAATAGAAACAGTGAGACAAAGAGTAGAGATTGCAGTCTGATCGCGTCCATAACTAAATTTCGTTTGATCAAGAGGGTGATTTAGAGGGAAAAGGTGTGATGCTTATCAAAGTGGGAATTAGAATAGAATACGTGAATACTTAATATTATTACTTAATATTCTTAATAATTTAATACTTAATACCTAATACTTATATACTTAATACTTATATACTTATAATACTTATATACTTAATACTCTAATCTTAATACTTAAAAGACTAATTAATATAAAAGACATACAATCAGGGCAAGCATGCTGGGCGAAGGTCTTGTGGCACTTTTAATTGCCCCCCCAAAAATTCCCCCCACCTGGAGGCCGTCTACTCCCAAGTCATCAAAAATTACTGGAGTAAGTCAGACAAGAGTTTAATTGTATGAATCCCGCTCGAAAGCATCTCTAAGAAGGTGTTTTTTGTTTGCCATTTTAATGAGTTGTTTAAAGAGAATAAATAATATAATAGTGAAGAAGTGGTAAGAGTGGTGAGTAGTACCATATAAAGCATCTTTTCAGTTCGCAACTAGAAGTACATGCCTCGATGAGAACTGTAGAGGTTTTTCCTCTGTGAAGGTGAAGCGAGAAAGGTTTGACAGTGAAGTAACAGGAGGCAGAAATATTTTCACAACGAAATTTAACACATCGAAGTTGCCTGTCCAATTGGGTTCCGTTTGTGAATGAGCATAAAAAACAATCTAAATCTAAGAAGAAAGAAACAAAAAAAAACTAATTAATTAATCATAATATCCCTAATAAATCCAAATCACGTCAAATTACATACAATGTGCAAAGGTTTATATCGCCACACATTCGCATTGAAAATTGTAAGGCGTAAAATGTCACTAGATTTTAATGCGGATATCTGAATCCATCAATAAATATATATGATAATAGTTTTATATATATATATAATATATATATATATATATATATATATATATAATATATAGTATATATATATATATATTTATATATATGATGCTCTTTGAAACTTAAATTTTATTCTAATACTATATATAATAACAATAATAAATAACTATATAATATAATATATATACTACTAATACTACAAACAATATATATACATACATATAAACACACCAATTTATTATTATATATATAGTATTATATATTATATTATATATATATATATATTATTAACCTATTATATCAATTAACTATAATATATATATTTATACATGTTTTAATATTGCATAATCGCAATTTTATTGTTTAGATCTTAAACAGAAGACATAAAGTGGGAAGTGTAGAATTTACTGCATTTCGGGATTGAACCACGGGTGTTGTGAAATGAGGAAAATTGCTCGATGCTTTAAGACTGAGCCTATCCCCCAACCAAAAAGTTGAGTTCAAGAAAGTTTTATAAGCATCGAGATATATATAGATAACAAGGATGTAATAATAAATCTACTGAATATGTCTACGATCTAAAATAATCAATTCGCGATTAATCCACATATAATAAAACTGCATAATTAATATAAAAGAACAGAGGGATAGGACAGGCTGGACCCTGGTGATGTCACCTTGAAGGGAACTCGATTGTTTAAACTGTATTCTTGCCTACTCAACTTTTTGGGTTGGGATAGCTTCATTCGCAAATGTCATGTAAGCATATTGTCCTCCTTTTGCAACATGCGGGTGGTTAGAATCCCGGAGAATGGCAGTAATTCTTAACTTCTCACTTTATGTCTTTGTTTAGATTATTATATATAGTATATAAATAAATATATTATAGTATATATATATATATATGATATATATCTATATATATATATATCTATATATTATTATATAAAATATATATATATATATATATATAGTATATTAAATAAAATAATATATATATATTATATATATAATATATAATAATAATCAATAACATACTAATATATATATAATAAGTATTATACATATTAATATATGGGTTTTAATATATATATATATATATTTATAATTATATAAGAATGCAATGAACCTGAAAATTAATTTGTATTTGTAAATCTCTTGATATTTTCAACCATGCTGGGATTCAATCTTGGACCCTAGCAGATGAGCGTGCAAGTGTTGAGCTACGCCCGACGAAGACAAAAGAAGAACAGTCGAGATACTCTACTGTCGCAAGCAGATCATTAGATACTTTCTTCCCCGTCGCTACTCGGGCGAGGCCAACAGGGTACCGGCGCTCGGTGAATATATAGGGGTCAATATGTACATAAGAAATGCAATCAACTGCAATTTAATTGCAGGTTTTGCTTTCTATTACATATTTGACCCGGTTGTTGGTATTTTAATTCACATGCGCGTACCCCCCCACACCCACCTCAATAATGGCCCTACGCCCGAGTGCGAGCGAGAAGAACACGTAATATATAATATAATATAACTGTGGTCTTCTTTGTCTCGTCTGCGGTATGTCAACATTTGCACGATCATTCTGCTGAGATCGGACGAATCTCCATCATGGTGAAAATATCAGGGGTATTTACAAAATACAAATTTAATTTCAGGTTATTGCATTTCTTATGTACGATTTGTTAATATATACGTAATTATATTCAGATGCGGCGGTACATGATTGCTAACGCCGAGTGCGAGCGAGAGAACACGTAGTAATGCGTTGCTTGGACTAGTAGAGTATTGCCTCGTTTTCTTTTGTCTGTCGGTACGTAGTGGTCAACATTTGCACGATCATTGCTAGGATCCAGGATGAATCTATCATTGCTGAAATAATTCAGGGGGTATTTTTACAATACAAATTTAGATTTCAGGGTTATTGGCATTTCTTGTATCACGTATTGACCCCGGTTCTTTCGTATTATTATTCACATCATGCGCGGTACACCACCCCCGTTTGGAACAAATAACCGCGATGCACGGGAAGAACACGTAGTAGACTCGATCTTTACGGACAACGTAGAACAGTCTCTCCGGGTTCTTTTTTGTACAGACGTAATCGATAATTCAAATCACTTGCACCTCATCTGCTAGGGTCGCAGATTTGAATCGCAGCATGGTGAAAATACAGGGGGTATTTACAGAATGATATTATATTAATTATATATATTATATATATATATATATTATATAATATATATATATTATATAAATACTGTATATATATATTTATTATATAATATATATATATTATATATATATATATATATATATAATATATATTATATTTATAAGATAAAAAATCCTTTTTTCACTTGCTATCTTCAATATCGTGATTTTCCATAGGAACATAATCTATTTTAAGCGGAAGGACTTACGCCTTTAAAGTCTACCTGCAAGGCCTAGGATTGGTTAGATTATATATTTATATATATATATATATAATCATTATATAATTATTATATTATATATAATATATATATTAATTATACTATACTATATATATATTATATACTTCCTATCTCTCTCTCTTCTCTCTCTCCTCTCTCCTCTCTCTCTCTATATTATATATATATATAATAATATATTATATATATATATATACTATATATATATTATACTATTATAATATAATATATATATATATATATGAAGTATATATATATATATATGTAGTATATAATATATATATTAATATATATATATATATATATATATTATAATATATATGACTATATATATTATAATATATATATGATTACTATATATTATATACTATATATATATATTATATATTATTCTTATATTAATATATATAGTATATATATAATATATATATATATATATTATTATATATATATATATATATTATATATATATATATATTATTATATATGAGTGTATGTATCAATTTGGACGCCACGCGATGCGTTGTCTCAGATGTCGGGGTAGGTTGATACGTGCACCATTAACAGAAAAGTCGTAGAAAAATATGAGCAATTGAGAAAGAGATAGCAGCTCTTACGACGCTGTCTTTTATTACGTTTTTTAGTAGGATGAGTTTATCGGACGCAGTCAGTGTTAAAGAATGCTCATGAACAAATGTCATCGTATGACCGTTGTTGTGTGCGACGGTGGATCGTCGCTAGATATGTTTTGCAATCGTGCGTGCTTAATTGTTTGTGCGGTGATTTCATGCCAGTTGTCGCAAGGTGGCACACTAACATCAGCTGCTGTTCAGTTGCTGGTCAAGGTGTATAACGGCTGTTCCCTGTGTTTTGCTGGTGTGTGCGTTATCCGGCGGGTGTCTACGTTCCTGAATCTTGGATGCCTTTTCTTGTTGCGTTACGCGTGGCTGATCGATATATCTTGCGTTTATTCTTCTTCCTCAAGGGCATTCTTTACTGACCTCATCATCCTTTTCTTCGTTCTCCTGGATATTGCCGTGTCGAATTTCAGTCGTACACTCGTCACTTGTGGACATGGCCGGTTAGCGCATCTAATCGTAGAAGTGTTGTTATGTGTGATTCTCGTGCTTGTCCACTTACTAGATGTTTGTGTGTTATCGAGTGTTAAATGTTGTATCGTTCGAATTTATTCTCTTATCTTTTAGTTCTCTGTGGTTCGTTTGCACTGAATTCTACAATTTCCTATATTTGGTTTTATGATCTTCTTTTATAATTCCTTCTCAAGCCTAAACGTCCTCTATGATTGTTCTTTGATCATAGGTCTTGCAACTTTTAGATCGTTTAGTTTCCTTGTTCTTTATTTATTTTGTGACACTCGTTTTAATTATTATTAATTATTAACATCAGATTAGTAAGTTATACGGATTATATACTGCTGTGAATTGGTAGGGTGAGCCCTAGAGCAGTCTAGTCTATAGATAACTCTATATTATCCTTTATGTAATAACCTATGCCAAGGATTTAGTTGTTCCAGCCACCTTACTATTAATTGCCACACCTTCTACTACACCTGCTATTCAGTCCCGCTCCTTCGTCAATATTATAATCTAAGTATTTAAACTCGACATTTATCCTAGTTTCTCCATCTAACATAACCTCACATCGAGGACTGTCTTCACTCACACCATAACGCATTACTCTTATTTAAGATTACTTTAAACCTCTCCTATTACACCCCTGCAAATCTCCTTACATTTGCTCTCATAACTCTCTTTCGATCGAAACACAAACCAATCAGTTTTTGGTTATTTGTTGCTCGCTAGATATGATAGGGTAGGCACACTCCACTCCTCCTTTCATTTCTATCATTCAAACGACCTTGTTCATTGCACACCTATTTACCTTGTATAGTTGGTTAGTTATTATGCACATTGAATTAGATCTCAAGGGAGACATTAACAAGTGCATTGTTCCTTGTCGGTCAACTTGTTATTTCCTGGGTTGTCTAGTTATATGATAGCCAGTATCTGAGTATCTTTTATTGTCAACTTTCATTTTAGGTTTTCATTCTTTTCGCTTTCTAGCTTCGTAGTGTAGTGTCTATGAAGCAGTGAGTTTTGGTTTTGATGTCCAGGTTCTAGGTTGAGAGTTTGGCCGTACACCGATTACAGGATTTTTTCTCTATGATTGTCTAATTAACACCTGGTCTTATATGGTGATGCTTCTCTAATTGAGTGGCTTTCGATCTTTCATCGCACGTGTTTGTCAATATCCATGGTATAACCTTATGTGAGTATGATTTCAATTTATAATCTTGAACGTCTCTGTTGTCTGTCATGTTGTTCTCAATTCGATTGTGTGTTTCGATTGTATGAAGGAAGGTGATTGCGGAAATCACTCTCTCAGGTCTGTTTTTCTTAATAATGGCACCGTGGTGCTTCTTGCACCAATCGTATACATGTTCTTAGCTTCGCTTCGATTGCTCGCCTTTCGGCTCTTTTGGGGTGTTGTTGCTTTCAACCTAAATTCGTGTTATGTAATTTATGGTCTGTCACTTACTAACCGATTCTGTGTCTCACTAAGCTAATTCTGTCTATAAATTCATACTGTTAATATTATCTCTAATCTCATTATATAAGGGTCTGTACTATGCTCTCTCAATCTCGGGACTAGCTTCATGGCCCTTTCTCCCACATTTCAAACACGACATTTGTTCCTTACACTCTTTCGTTGTAATCCATGGTGTATTTTTACGTATCTTTGCGTATTTATTCCTATTGAGTCATTTTAGCTTAGGTGTTGTTTGTATCTATGGTGCTGTCGGTCTGCGAGATTTTTGAGCGAAATTCTTCATTGGTTTCTGCTCGTTTTTAGCTTATCTGTCCATAGCGGATTCCTTGCTATATTAGAGATGATCTTTACCTCGTATGCTTCTCCTGAAGAGTACTACTTATGTGGCCTTTCTGTGTTGTGCGTTTCATGATGACTCTGCGTCGGTGCGACTACTCGCTCCCTCACATATTCATTTCTTATGTTACGAAAGTAGTACCGTGCTTATTATGTTAGTATTTTATGATGTTATGATCTGCCTTAATTTCTCTGTATTCTATAGTAGTATCTTTGATTCGTGCTGTTCTTGTTGTCAAGGAGCTTTTCCTTACTTTTGTAGTATTTCTCTTTATTTTGATTGGATCCTGGTGCTGCTAAACGCAGTTCTCTTTTTAGCGTCTGCTTGTGTTTTACGGCTGTCCTAGCGTATTGTGATCGAGACAATTGATTATGTAATTTTGGTTTTACATATCGTCTTTATATAGATTTCCAACGTGAAACATGCTTTCTTTGAAGACTTCATGCATTGGCATGTTTATGGTATTATTTGTACCTATTATTGTTTTTTGTCTACTTGTTATAGTTGCTGTGGTACTCACTTGTCTCATTGTCTTGTGTCCACGTCAGCACCGTTGACATTTCTCTCCAACTAGTTTGAAGTCACAGTCCACGATGAATGCTTGTCGTACTAACTAGCAACCACGTCTTCATTTGACTTCAGATTCATGTAACATAGAAAAAGTTATAAAAACTAGCTCACAATCTAACTGATTTATTTGCATTGATTGCTTCGTATATTTGGTTTATAATTTAGCTGCTGTAGGCAGTATCCATTACCTTGTTGATCTTTGTTTCGACTGGTTGAAATATTCGTAACTCCTTAATGTACGATTCTCGGCATTCATGTTCTTTATAATAGCTTTTTCTTTTATTGGTTAAGTCCTGTCACTGTAGCTTAATGTTGTACGAGTTAAAAGTAATTAGATTGAGATGTGAAATCTAGTTATTATGTGCTGTGAATGAATCTCTACTTTTGATTGTTAAGCTAATTGCATGCATCTTAAGCATGTGTCCACCACTCGTCTTTCTACAACCTGGAACAAAATCAATCGCAGTATCGTTTCCATATTTATTGATCTATCAATGCTCTTACCGTATTCAACAATCTTCGTGCATACTGTTCACTGATTGATTTGGTGTTTAAAAGACATGTATTGTAGCTTACACACATATCTCTCTTTTTCACAGAAATCAGAGGTTCCAATTCTCCTCTAACATTGTTGCTTATTTTCTCGCTCTGGTCGACTCGTCATATAGTTCTCGTCCTCTATATATTAGCCATGATGACGTTTTTTTTGTATCGATAGGATAGTGGTCTAGCCTCATTTTGTATCAAATGTCTTAGAATACCAATCTGAAGCTACCTACTTTGTGGTCGCAGCTGCGCTTTGATTCTCTGAAACTTCGTGTGGTCATGTGCAGTGATTTAGTAGGCGGGGGCCGCGATGAAATTTTTATACTCATTGCGTGTGATTCAGATGGATTCCTATTTTGATGTGTGAGTACGCTTTCTGCTATGACCTTTTGAGCTTATGTTGGTCTCTCAAACTTATAATAAGTCGGTCTTAGAAGTGTTATGGTTATTCATTTCACAATTTGCAATAATTGTATCATAGTTGTATCACGGTCACTCATGCTAGAATTTGCGTAGGTAGTATTATTCATGCTACATTTGGTGGCCCTGCATTCCTTGTCTACACTCGAGCATGATACTTGAGTGGCCTTGTGTCAGACACACTTTTCGGTATGTAGTCTCTAGCGTTTCATTCTATGTCAATACGCGTTCTTTCATCTTTGTTTCAATCACAGGCGAGCAAATAATATAATAAGATAGTGGTTTACTTTAGGTTGTTTAATATGATATTTGTGACGTACTTTTTGTTATTCTATTGCGTAGTTATTAGTAATATGATATATATATTTGGTTTATATGTTATTTATTAGAAAGTTTTTGGGTTGTATTGAAGTAAGTATAGGTTTAGTAGGTTTTACAGTTTCAAGTGTGCGGATGTTGGTTATGTTTTATATTATATATATTATTATTCGGGTCTCAGTTGAAGGGCTGTGTAGTGTTGTTCTTATTATGGTGCTAGTGATGTTGATGTTTTTATATTGGATATGTGGATAGTGTAATACAGGATCGTTGACGGGTAGTAGCCTATAGTGTGATTATGTGGTTCTAATTACTTGATATTGGGCTGTAGTTATTCTCATGTATATATATTAATTATATATATATATATATATATATATATATAATAATATTATATATAATTATATAATATATATTATATACTATATTTATATATAATATGCCTTACATTTTATATTACATTACTTTATTTGCTTTAATAATTATATTATATATTTATTATATATTATATATATATTATATATTATATATATATATATATATATAACAATTATATATTATTTTATATATATATATATATGTATATATTTATTTATATTATATAGTACTTATATAAATTTAATTTAACATTATAATTTACTTTTATGAACCCTTTCTCTCTTACTCTAGATTTTATCTCTTTTTTTTTTAAATTAATAAATTAATTGTAAAATTATTATTATTAAATTCAATGATTAATCTATTTAAGTTAAAAGAAATTAAAGTTATTAAAATTATAAGAAATTAAATTTATTTATGCAATATTAGTCGTATTCATAATAGCTTCCGAAATATAATTGCATTCACATTCACTCAGTTAATAAAAACCAAATTTCAAAACAATGAAGCACATACTCTACATATGCAAAATACTCCAAGTTTTGAGAATGTAAATATAATATGTAAGTAAAATATAATATGTAAATAAAATATAAAATGTAAATACAATATGATTATGTTGGTAGTCTAAATTCGCAATACTCTTTAATACTGTATAAGGACTCAAACTTTCTCACGATTCTCAGCAATGTTTTGTTTAAAGATTTGTGCACTATTTGAAGAAAAGACTTTTGAGTGTGTGTTTTTAAGTTAAAATATTTATTTTGAATTAAATTATAAGAACTTATTGAAAGATGTCTTGTTCTATTTATTCCTTTTGATATCTCCTCTGCCTTTAATGTTGCTTCGTTTTTCATGACACGCTCAACAGTTGATACTAATAATATCTCGTCCTCAAGAGGTTGGAAGGATAGATTAAGTCTGAAGCTTTAGGGAAGTCTCTATAGCTCTTGCAAAGAAAAGGAATTTCGTAAGGTATTCGTGCTTCCTGTCGGCAGCTTGCTTACTTGTCTTGCATTCCTTGTAAATAGCTTTCAGTTTGAATACCTCCGGTACTGTAAAATATTTTTTGGCTTTGACATGTATAGTATATTGTATATTGATAAAAAAATATGGAGTAACCAAGTTTGATTCAACTCAGAACTAATAGAATACGTCAAATAAGTTGAAGACGTGAATTAAGGGTGTCAGGTGAATGCCTTATTCCTGGAGAAGAGGAGGGCAGAAATTTTGGATTTCTGTTTTCATGAAAGGAAAGTTCAGATGAGCCGTTCTCAACTACTACGAACCACATTGAAGAAGATGAGAGAGAGAGAGAGACGAGAGAGAGCGAGAGAGAGTGGAGAGAGAGAGAGAGAGAGAGATGAGAGCAGACGACGAGAGAGAGAGTGAGAGAGGAGGAGAGGAGAGAGAGAGAGAGAGAGCGAGAGAAGAGAGATGAGACTACAGACATCACAGACGACAGTACGACAGACAGACGACAGACAGACAGACATGTACAGACAGAGTTGTGTGCGCTTTATGAGCTATGAGCGAGTTGAGCAGGGTTATTGGTCGCGTGTGTTGCTTGGGAGCTGAGTATTTTAAAGCTTTGAGATATAAAGTAAT
Source organism: Trachelipus rathkii (assembly GCA_015478945.1). Taxonomy (NCBI): domain Eukaryota; kingdom Metazoa; phylum Arthropoda; class Malacostraca; order Isopoda; family Trachelipodidae; genus Trachelipus; species Trachelipus rathkii. The sequence goes on from JABUQX010075917.1 coordinate 10,993, forward strand.
AAGTATTTCGGTGTCGTCATATTGTGGTGGATATTTCACATCTTGGTTATTCTGAGGTTTGTTTGGAATTGATTGATGGATGATACTTAAGTTAGAGTGACCTATTGTGATTTCTCAAACTGATCCGCCATGTGCAGGCGGATCATCAGTGGTAAAAAATGGTCGGTCACTAGCGGTTTGTTTGTTTGGTTTTGTTTATTTATGATGGGCTGCTGTGTTATATGTTCGCCTTCTGCGAGAGGAAAGCTATTCTTCTTTAAGTCGATAAGGGAGGGTGTTTCAAGTTGAGCTCCATTTTGGTGTCAAAGGATGCGTGGTTAGTGAACGTGCAGCAGTACCGTTCACAATATAGGGTTCCAGATAACCACTAGAGAGATTGTGGATCTGTCTCAGGGTTCTTTTTAACTGCAGCCTTGGAGCAAAGTACCATTGGTAGGGTATAGGATTAGATTTTTTTCTGATGGTTTTTTGTTTTCACGTTGTTTGTGTGGTGGAGTCATATTGGGATCTAGATTATTGTATGTTGTTAATTGAGGCGCTGGTGGTGCTTATGTGTAGTTTGTGGCTGGTTGGTATGACTACTTTGAAGGCGGTCATTTGTGAAATCGTTGCGTAAGCAGTACAGCTAGTGACGAATGTGGTTGGGGGTGTGGGCTGTGTTTCTTGTCTAGTATCGTATTATAATAGTTTTCGTTTATATGTGTTCTGGGGCTCTATTTTGGTGAGTCGTAATATTCTCTTTGAGTTAGGCGTGTTATTAGTATATTTTATCTGTTGTATTTGGCAAATTACCAGTGGAGTTGTAGTCTTGGACTTGATTTTGGAGAGGTTTGTAATAAGTGAGATAGTTAGGCTGTAGATTGGTATATTAGCTAAGATAGGTTTCTGGGAGGTGTGACAAATAGATGTGGACTATCGTCTTGGAGTAGTTGTCATAGGTCTAGTATAAGGATGATTGTGTTAGCTTTGTTGTGTTTCATTGTGTGTGCTGGTGTGGCAGATGTGTATGGTGTCAGAGCTGTGGGTGCAGTGGTGCATAGTGGGTGTACGTTTGGGTGTGATGAATCTGGTTTGTGGGCTGTAGATTAGTGTACAGTAGTTTTGGCATGGTGGTGCTGTTTGCTTTGTGATTTGTCCTGTACTTCGTGGGTTTGGTAGTTGTCTCACGTCTTAGATGGCATTTGGAGGATTAGTGACATAATGATATTTCGTGTTGAGCTGGTTGGGATTGTGTTGGTATGGTAGTTTTTGTGTGTTTGTGACTGTTTCTGTGAGTGCGTATTATATTATTATAGGTTAGTTTAAGCTGTGACTAGTAGTAGTTGATTCTAGATTTATGGCTATCTAGAGGGTATTATTTAGTGTTTTTGTGTGTGGCTTTACTTGTGATTTTATGTCGGATCTGTTGGGTATGAGTAGCCCGATTTGTTGGGTATCTAGGATTTATTGTGAGTAGGTGGTGAGTGGATAGTTATTTATGTGTTATGATTCTATATATGAGGGTCTGAGTATAGGTGTATTTATTTTTACTTTGTGATTTGTTTGTGGGGTTGATTCTAGTCCTTAGATTGTAGGTGTGAAGTATTATGTGTTAGTTGTTCGGTCATTATTAGAGGCATGAGGTGGTGCTTGTATATATACTATATTATATATAATATATATATATATAATATATATATATAATATATTATATATATATATTATGTATATCTATATAATATATATATACTGTATCTTATATATATATATATATGCTATATATATATAATTATATAGTATATATTAATAGTAACTATATATATATAATATATATATAGTTATACATATAATATATTATATATATTTATATTATAATATATATATATTATATATATATATAGATATATATATATATATTATATAATAATATATATATAACATCTGGTTGTAAATGTTTCTTTCTCTTATTTGAAATTGACTTTCAGGCACAGAATACCAGGACCTAAGTTTACCTATCACAAGCATCAATGGAGCACAGAGAAGGACATTTAATTTGAGTTTCTCATTTTAGTTTCGATATTGGAATGAGTTTATAATTCTCTCTAAGCTATCGTATTCATACACTCGCATCCAAAGCTTTCTCTGCCGATTGGAGTCCAAAAATCTCACTTCTTGTAGATAGAGTTGCATTGCACATTCGTGGTAGTATATTATACTTGTATACATAGATAATTACTCCTTAGTATATTATTTCTATATATATATATATAATAATATATTAATAATATATTATATTAATATATATTATATTAATTTAATATATTTATATATATATTATAATATATATAATAATATATATATACTATAGTATATTATACTATAATATATAAATATATATATTATATCTGATATATATATAATTATATTATATATATATATAATATTAATATATATATTATTGGTATATTATATATGTATACTATATATATATATATATCATATACTATATACTATATAATATATATATATATAACACTTATATATATATATATATATTATATATTCTATATTATATATATATATTATATAATATATATATATATTATATTATTAAAATCATCGCCGAATTTCCTAAATACAACGTCTAGGTCGGGGAATAAACGTACGAAACACTGCAGCTTGTAAATCCAATTTTCGCCTTAGTAGGTGTAATAAGGGATGTTAAAAGTCAACAGTAAATGAGGATTTGGGGTGTCGGGTGAGTCCCGACGTGTGGGAGAATCTATAACAGGAATTTTTTTCTGCTGTAGATTTACTAGAATCGACAGCATATCTTCGTCTATTCTGTTCTAAAGAATAGAAGAGTGTTTGATGTGTTTTCTTTGTTTCATCATGAGTGGAAATAAGAGGGATGTTTCCTAGAGACGTTAAGGATGACAGGATGCAACTTTGATTCTAGGTAGTAGTTTGAGTGAGAAGGGACCAATTTTTCATTAAAATGAACCTGAGTTTTCAACTCCTAAAGTTTTTTGAATTGTTTTGCTAAGAATGATGGTTCTTTGCTCAGTAAGAGGTTTGGGGTGGGTGGCATCGCAGAATTATAGGGAAACATCGGGAAGTTGTGTCGAGTTGGTAGGCCCGGGGGAGCAGTATATGGTAAACAATGAGAACAATTAGTGACGACTGGCACCTCTTTGTATTTGCCTTAACCTTATGGGCACCTGGGATGTCGAGGGCGTGCCAGGTGATGGATCGCTGGGAGTAGGGAGTTTCAGGTGAAGTGGAGAGAATCATGACATCAATATTCGAAGAGCAATTCAAAAGCGTATGTCCTTTAATCAGTGCATGTTCAGTAATCGTTAAATCCATTAAGCTCAGAGGCGAATTAAGATTTTGTCTGGTTTATTAAGGGAGTCCCCCCCCCTATGGTATCGAGACCTATGAGGCTTGTACCGATAACCACGATAAGTAAAGGTGATGCGGTTCACACTCTTTCAACACATATGATGCCAGGTGCCCTCCCATAAGCAAAGGAAGGGGTGAATCGGAGGTTCACTCTACTCTCTCTCTCTAACAAAAAAAAAATACAGTGGAGGAACGGATTGATTGAAAGATACACACAATAATTCGTAAAATGAGGAGAAATGAGGAAGACTAAAAGATTACATATGCACATAGAATGACATACTATATAGTGCACCAGTATGTGCACTAGTATGTGACAAATGCATGTACTAATGCTGGGTCGTAGGGATGCAAAATGTCCCACTAGTATTGGTTCTTATCACTTATCTAGGTTGTATACCAAGAGCATAACATCATAATAAAAGATCATACCCGCACTCGCAGGGATATATATATATATAATATATTATATATATATATATATATAATATATATATGTATATATATTATATATTATATTATAGTATAATATTATACTTTTATATATATTTATATAGGTATAACCAGAATTTACAAATTTGTTAAAGGGTTATAGCAACTTTTTGACTTGAAAGTCGTCAAAATTCTTTGTTATTAGTTGCACAGTACAAATTATATTGATTTTATTTGTCAATAGAAAAGTATTTCCCTAAATCGTTTCATGAAGTGGCAGCAAAGGAAAAATTTTTTTTTTTGTTATTTGAGTGATACTAAGAAAAATAAATAGTTCCTTACGAAAAAAAAAATGAAACTCCTACAAAAAGTAAAAATAAAAAGTTAGTTAAAAATGTATTTGTTAAAAAAAAAAAAAACTTACTTTTTGGAGGACGTATTTAATTGACGAGAAAGAGAGAGTGAAAAGAGTTCAATTAGTTATTTTTAGAGATAGATATTGCCTAATGGGAAGCAACACAATGTTTCCAATTGTTAAAATTTTGCATACCAATATGAAGATGGAGGTGAATACGTTGATAAAGTTTAAAATTCATATATTAAAGAGAGATATCGCTGGATTATTTCGGAAATTAATACACTATTATTATTATTATTATTATTATTATTATTATTATTATTATTATTATTATTATTATTATTATTATTATTATTATTATTATTATTATTATTATTATTATTAGAATTATACCTAGCAATTAAAACATTATTATTATTTTCATTATTATTTAACGAATTTTTTATCGTCAAGAGCCCACTACGCGGAACGCCCAGAGACTTAGCCCTTTTCTGAATACTTTTTAATACACTTGATTTTCTCACCTTTAATGTGAGCATCTACTATCTGAGAACAAACAACAAAGATGGTTTTACATGTTTTAATTAAATTTTAAAAATAGTGAAAAGTAATTACAAATTTTAAAAAAAAATTATCATACATAAAAAAATCTTTTATGATTTATATATATATATATATATATATATATTATATATATAGTATATAACTATCTATATATTTATTATATTATATAGATGTTTTTTTTATTTGATTTATATATATATATAGTATTACTATATATATATATATATATATATATATATATACTATATATATATAATATAATATATTATTATATTTATTATATTATTTATAGTATACTATATCCTTGCAGATGAAAGGGTGTGCGATATTGCTGCAATTACCAGTCCAAAAAAACATGATACCAGCTGTCGTGAACATGTAATCATATCTCTTTGGAAGTATTCCAGGTCTTCTGACCAAGACCGTTGAAAATGGCGTTTTATTTGGGATGATGAATAAAGATAAAAAAGCGACGAAGAGAAAGAGAAAACTACGCCACGAATGAAGATGTCGAAAATTACTTCAGTAGTAATAAGGACAAGGAATTATTACGCAAAATTTGCATGAACAGTGCGAGCAACGGTGCGAGGAGTCAACCACAAGATCATCAAATCTTTCTTCACCGAGAAGTCAAGGTATTAGTATAGCTTTGGCCTTTGAATTGCATTTATATATTATATATTATATATAATACTATATCTATAATATATATCTATATATATATGATTATAATATATGTATATAATATATTATATTAGATTATATGTATATATATATATATATATAATATATATATTATCTTATATATTATATACTATATATATATTATATATATATAATATTATATATATCGTATATATATCTTTGTTTAAATTTATTATATATATATATAATATATCGCTGGGTGTATTGATTCTTGTTATGGTGTTATGCTCTTTTTGAATAACCTGGATCATGATATAGGGACCAGAAAAAATACTAGGGGGGCTTTGTGCATCTCGCCGGCCCCAGCACTAGTATGTACTTTTGTCATATCTGTAATCTGTTTGTCTTCCTCCGTTCCCAACATTTTTTGAATTAATTGGCTGTACATTTCCATCCTCCTGTACCACAGTTTCTATCTATTTTTTTTTTTTTTTTTTTGCTCAGAGGTAGATGAATGCTAATGGGAGTGGCACCTGGTGACATCTGTGCTGAAGGGGTGTGAGTCGGATCACCCGTTCGTGATTCTGTGTACACAATCTAGCCAGGTTTGGAATTTTGCCCTGACCTCTTAGGACATCTATAATAAGTGACTCCCCACCGCTTAGTGCAGTTCCCCGGGTACAAACCTCATAGGGCTCGACACCCATTTGTTTTAATATACCGTGCAAAAACTTTATTTTCCTCAGAGTCTAATAGGTTTAAAGATTATTGAACATGTACCGATTAAAGAACTTACTCTTCTGACTTGCACATCGAATATTAATGCCGTGATTCTCTAATTTTGAAAAACTTGTTCATCTAATAAACATGTGTACATCAAAGTGCATATGTTTGCGGAACTTCAACTATGCTATCGCAACATCTTCCAACAGTCGGAATATAAATCGCCGCTGACCTATATAAAGAGGTGGCAATGATAGGAGAGGTGCAGGAATACTATTCATAAAATTGTCCTACTTCTCAAGTCTTTCTCCAACTAGGACTCTTGCGTGGCAGCATGAATTCATCTGTCCACCAACTTTACTGTCTGCTCAATCTACTTGGCTCCGAGTAGTGAGAATACTAAGGCCGACTTAGTTGACCTTTTTAAGTAGCTCCCCACTCCGGTTGTTATACCAGCAGACTTCAACCTTCGCCACCCCTTATAGGGCTGGGCGACTCTTGTCACATCTAAGTCAAAGATCCTTTTTGATCTCCTACACATTTCCTGAGAGCCTTATCTATCAGGATCAGTACTTTGAGAGCGTTTAGATACACACTCTTTTTTCCTGCGCAGATATTTTTCCTTTTGCCTCAATTCTCTTTATGATCGCTTTACCGGTGGTCCCTTTTGATTTACTTTATACGGCAGTGAGCGTATTCCAATAGCTTAACTGAACTTGAACCAAGGCTCAATGTTAAATACTAATTCCAGCTGACGTATGACCGAGCTGGTTAGGCCTCTTTTCATCGGCTACAGCTTATCCATTTCCCTTCATAAGCGGTTTCCAACCATTGATGATGCCTTTATGCTCTCCAAAGTTGTCATCACAGCTGCACAAACTTCATCGCGCCGATCTTCCGCAGTATGGGTTCGGCACCCTTGGTGGTCCAAAGTATATTACAACTTACGGGAGAAGAAAAAACTCTACGGCATTACAAAAGGACCTGCATCACTCCAAACGTGATTTGTTTTTAAAGCCATTCTCAGCGAATCTCGTGATTAATAGCCAATCTATCGTAACATACTGTTCGAACTTACGACTTCGACTGTCGCTCCACAACTTCATTTCTTAGTGTAGGAGAAGTTGTACGAAAAAATGTCTCGCGCTCCAAAAACTCTTCAAACACTGTCCCTCTGTTATGGGCCTGTTATAACCGATACGATCTCTGCTTCGCAGCCGTTTGCAGATGCTTAGGTTATTAGCTTTCCTAGCAACTCGAGCTCCTTCCACTATTCTGAAACGTTTCAAAAATTGACATTAATACTGCACCGCCAGACTTTATTACAGATAAAGGTGAAGATCATGCCTATAACCGTTTTTTACACTTGAAGAGTATCAAACTGCACTGGTGAATAGCAAAGATGGTGCCTTTGGCCCAGACATAATTCCGTACTTAATGCTCCGTCATATTCACCCTTCTGCATCAGCGTTCTTGCTGGATCTGAATAACAGAATCTTGTGTTCGAGACTCTCTTTTCCATCTTTTGGACTACAGCTTTTGCATATTCTATTCCCCAATTGAGCCAGGGAAAACATTCGAAGTTCAAGCGGACAACCAAGATCCAAATTTCGACTGACTGTCATACTTGCAAATTAATGGACTAAATGGTTTCAGGCCACCTTATCCCTGTTCTGCAGAGTCACCAGGCTTTTTCAAACTTCCAGTTTGGCTTCCTCATAAATCGTCCAACCGCGGATCCCTTGTTAAAACCGGATAATGAGATTCCGGGAAGACTTCTCAATTTGGATTTGCGGGTATAGTTCTTGTCTTTTTTGCCTAGAAAAAGCTATTATGACACAGACGTGGAAGTCTGGAGTTTTCCTTAAAACTCTACTCGCATCAGTTTCTCCCAGATGGACAACTCCCTCTCATTTATAAATTCCTTCTGTCAAACAGGATCCATCCACCAGATTCGGCTGTTCCACTTTCTGAGCATCTAATCACACCACTTTACTCTGGATTTAGGCTTTTTGCAGGGCAGTGTTCCAAGAGTATAATTATTTTCTCTCGGATTCAATGACATCGTTACTTTTTTCCTAGCGACGGTCAACTTTTCTCTTTTTAATGTTGATGACCTGGCGCTTTATATATTGCTAATGCTAGGCTGACATTTCTTGAACGGCAACTCATCAGCTATTGAGATGTGCTTGAACAATAGGGTACTCCTATGGCTTTGCTTTCTCACGCCCAAAACCTCATTAGTACTATTTAAAGAAATGGGAGTCGAAGATCCGTGCTATGCTTCCTTCCGCGATCTGATAACCAGTTATACTGGTCTTCACATCCATTCCTGTTAACTTCACAAGTTCAAATTTTCTAGGCCTCATTTCTAAGATGACCACCCTACGTACGCATCACACATTATACGCTCAATCCGAAAAATGACTTGTCATTGATCTTGACCTATTACCGTATTTTATTTACGACCTACCACAACAAAATCTTGGGTCTAATACGCAATTTACCGTTTTTACGTCTTCACTTCGCCCTTAGATCGATCGAGTTGGCTATTTCACAGCGTGCATATTGGTTAGGCCTTCCACAAATTCTACTCATCTGTTCAGATCTCAATCCCAACACACTGAGCGTGCGTCCGTATCCTTCCACTCTCGGATGCCTTCCGAAATTTCCCGCCTCGGGTGAGCTTTGGAAGTTAACACGAATTTGATCCACTGTTCGTCTTACGGAAGGGAATACACATCATGTGCACAATATCTTCGCGTTTCAAACCCCAAATACCATTGCTCTGACCACCGATTACTGCGAGTGATATCTTCAGAATCTTACTTCCAAGTCACTGCGATTTTTAGCATAAACATCAGTTTAATAGCAATCCCTAACTTCCTCAACATCTCTCTGCAAAAGATACTGCCGTTTCTCTTATGATGAAGAGTATATACCCTGACTATTCCCTGCTGCTGCCACCATCTGCCTGGTCCTGACACGCTCTCCAAATCTAGCCACCCCGCTGCCTTGTTATGGCATCATTCTTGTCTCATTTCTGGCAGTTCACTGTCGATTTACGTTCAAATGAGAATTGACGGCTACTATAGAACAGGGGACAATGTAGGTGTGTTTGCTGTCCTTTTACTGAACCATACCTCGTCTCCATTATAAACCCTCTACAAAATTCATCGCTATCAATTTTTATGCAGTAAATTTATGGCTATACACGATTGCCCTCTCTCAAATTTTACTCCTTAACCAAGACTACTCTTAAAGTTATTTTTTTCTGTGATTCCCTTCAAGTCTCCCTACTTTCTCTAGGCAAAGCCAGTTAAAGCCGCCCTATTCTAAAAACACAATGGTATTTGCTGTACCATTGAAATTTTGTTAAAAAACGTCAATTTCTTTCGGCTGCTTCAGCTCTCGAGCAAGAAACAACATTCTCACATCTATGTGTGGGATCCCATATTCCCCAAGTTAGAGGTAACTGGCAAATGACTGGAAATCGCTGACATAGAGGCACAAAAATGGCTGCCTCCTTCTATCTGGAGCTGTTTTAGGGTACTCCTGGAATTCCATTCGCAAGGTCTTGTACTCTCACATCCCAACTATAATATTATTCCTGTTCTCTGACAATCCTTCCTGTCTTACTGACAGGAATACTGGGCGAGTGGTCAGGGAGGGACGAAACTTAGAAGTATAAAGCCAAACATTGGTGAGTGGTCTTCCTCTCACCGCCGAAAGCGCTTGCATGAGGCGATACTTTGCACGTCTCCGCATTGGCATCACCAACATCAACTCACAGCCACTACATGTCACAGGAAATTTCCTCCTCCAATGTAAATTTTGCCATCTGCCCAATACCTCCTGCAATCTTTGTTCAATATCTTTCATTGATTTTCCTCAACTTGACCCCATTCGCCGTCGTCATCTTCCTATTATATGGTCCATAACACCCTCTAAAACGTTATCCCATATCTTGTCTGAATCCTCCCATTTTAATAGTAACTATATTTTCTCTTATTTCCAAGAACTGAATATTCTTCACAACATAATATTGTTATGCCAATATAAAAACTATATATAATGTAAGAACTTTTTTTTATTTATTTTTGACTCTTGACGAATATTCATTTTGCCATCTAAATTTTCTTTTGTGACATTTAAATTAAGTAAGAGCCTGGACCCACCCCATGGAGTTGAGTATTCAGCCCAACGTGCCCGCTTGCCTGTGGACCGTTGTAGGTCCTGTACATGAACTCTCTCTCTCTCTCTCTCTCTCTCTCTCTCTCTCTCTCTCTATATATATATTACTATATATATAAATATAATATTTATATATATAGTATATAATTATATTATATATGATATATATACTTTATTATAATATATATATATATATATATCATACATATATATATATATTATATATATATTAATATATATAATATAATAATTATTACTATAATATATATATATTATATATATATGTATTATATTACTTTAAATATATAAATATATATATAAATATTACTCATACTTTACAATATATAGTTTTTAATTTTATATGATATACTATATATATATATATTATAATAATAATTATATATAATTATTATATTATATATATATATATTATTTATAAAAAAAATAAAATATATAATATATATCTCATACTTATTATAATAATATATATATATATATATATAGTATATATATATATAGCTAAGTATATAATTATATAATAAGTAATATAATATTATATATTATTAATATTATGCAATTTATATATATATATATAAAAAGTATCATATATTATATATTAATATCAATATATATTTTAATATAATCATTATATATATATAATTAATACTATAATATTTATTATATTATATAATAATATATATAGTATTATAATATACTATTATATTATATAATTAATTATATATATATATATATATCATATATATATTTATATATATATAATCATATATTATATATTATATATATACCGTAAGCTAAGGTCCATTCTCTTGAGGGTTTTGATGTTTATCTTTCATT
>JABUQX010075918.1:0-60292 GCA_015478945.1 Trachelipus rathkii
AAGGTGGGTTACTTATTAAGAGAGAGAATTATTATTATATCGAGGTACCACCGTATATATATATATAGTTAATATATATATATATATAATTATTATATTAATATATTATAATAAGATATATATATATAATATTATAGATAATATTGAAGGATTTATATTATATATATATTATACTATAATATATATATTAAGGATATATAATTAATAAATAAAAGTTATATATATTAAATATAATATGTATATAATAATTATTGATATATATTATATATATATTATATATTATATTATATATATATATATTATATATATAGTAGGCTAGCCCGCTACTGGGCTGTGATATATTATATATATATATTAATATATAGTATATAGATAAATAATATATATATATATATATATATAATAGTATTAATATTAAATATATATATAGTATAATATTAATATATATATATATATATATATATATATATATAGTATATATATATAATTATAAATATAATTCAGTGGGTGTCTCCATAACTTTACGGGAATTCTTTTTAACTCACCTCATGCCAGAAAAAATTTTTTAAAGATACATTCTAGGTTTAAAACTACGTATCCATAGTCGGGTAAATAATTACTCAAGGTCTCCACTTACAAATCATACATATATCGAGGCATACGATTTTTACTACAGAGAAATAGAAAATATCAAACCAAGTTAAGGAAAATATTTGTGAATGCGAGGCATGGCATGGTGATTCTCTTGCAATATTTGCAAAAGATGGGGTGGTATCTACTTATTGCTAACGCAAGCACGAAGTTAATGATATATGCGTAAGCAGTACGTTTTTAAATTTACTATTTCATGTTGAAAAATGCCGACTCGCATCGTCGCATAAATATGTTGGCCCAAAGAAAGCGGTTACCTTAAGTGCTACTTGTTCTCAAAAGAATATTATCTCAGGGACATGCAAAAGGTCCGAAAGGATGGTTAGCTGCTCTCAGGCTTGAGGTTAAGGGGCATGATCCAATCATTGGGGATGTTGGGGACGCCCATTTTAGCCCCGCACCTAAAAATGCGACATAAAAATTCTAAATTTTCAGTAATTTGTTGGAAAAAAAAGCAAACCGTAGCTTTTTTGACCTTAAAACGTCCTTTTCGGTGTTTTTATTTATGTGAAGAAAACAAAAATGTCGTTTCAATTTTTTTTCAGAGTCTAATTTTTTGACATTTTTTCGTATAACTTCTACATTTTTTTCGAAAATGACTTCAAACCTAAATATACTAGATGGTGTCTATACGCTCACATCAATTGTAGTAGTAGTTAGTAGAGAATAATTTTGAAAAAAATGGCTCAGCAATGAAAAAAAGATTAGATTTTGAAATTTTGCAGCTGATTTTAATTTTTCACAAAAATCAAAAAACTAACTTCTAAACAATTGGTAGTAATAAGAGCCGCATCTAATGTATAGTTTGCAAGTTCTGAAGTCACTCTTGAAAAAAATTTGTAGAAGTTGATCTGAAAAAATTCAAAAAAATTTAGATGTAGGATTTGTGAAAACGCCGAAAAAGTGACTACAGACACAGAAAACCCCCAGAAAACAACGTTTGTAGAGGCCCAAAAAAGCTGCGGTTGCTATTTTCCTCATTCAAAATTGTCTGAAATTAAGAACTTTATGTCCATTTTTTAGTGGGGGCTAAAATGGGGTCGGCAAAGTCCCCAATATGATCTTTCCCCTGAGGTTAATGTCAGAGATTGCTTTACAACTTCGTTTTCGGTTACGAACTATCGTCTCCCATCGTGCTAAGATAGCATGAAATTTCCGCAAGCAACTCTACACGTCCAGGCAAGCGGAAGGGTAAGTATTGAAATGCCACATTCCCGTCCAGTAGTCCTTTTTATATCTCAGTGCAAAGCCGCCCTTTCGCTGAATTCTCAAGAATTTTTTTAGCTTGGCTTCATAGGCTTCATAACTGCTCCATAACTGCACTTGTCATCGATTTTTTTGCAAAAACAAAGTAATATTTTCTTAACAATTTTTTTCTTCTAGTCTGTGCATTAGTAAATTATCGGTCACAACCATCCTTATGCGGCGCCGAAGTATATTGGCCAAATATCACTTTTTTACAAATGCTTTAAATGACGGTATTCTGCGATGCGACACACGCCCTTTCGCGATCGACCGTTATGCAACCACTGATATATAAATGTAATTATATATATATTATATATATAATAAATAGTATTATACGTATAATAATATAATAATAATATATATATATATATACTTTATATAATTATATATATATATATATATATATATTATAATAATATATATATATATATATATATATAATATATATTATAATATTATAGTATAGTTTAACGCAATCGAAAATCGCCTATAGGAAAAGAGCCTTACCGTTTCTTTGAAAGTTCAGAGCAAAAAATAGAAAATAAAACTTATTTCTTCAATGTTAACAAATTTTTAAAATACTCGCCATTTTAACAATAATATTGTGGCTCACATTTCAATTAACATCACATGCACATCACCATCAGAGCATTCATATCATATCAATTTTTATTCTATACATTCAATTATTTAATTCGTTTAATCAATTCAAATTACATCACTCAAAAAAAATAAAAAAAAAGACAAAAAATAAGACAATCGTCCACTCCACTGTAGCAGTAAGAATGAACTGATTCATTGTCTTATATAGTATATATAGTATATATATATATATATATAATATAAATATCTATATAGATATAATATATATATATTATATATATATAAATATTATATATATTATATGTCTTAATATGTACAGTCTCGTGCTCATTAATTAGGAACTAGCAATCCTAACAAAATTGCAATGACAATTTTATAATTAGTATAATCTCCAATGTTGCTATAAAATTCAAAAAAGCCAAAAGGTCGAGCACCATGCTAAAGAATTATTATAGGAAATTGGCTATCATTGGATGTGTGTCCCGGAGTAGTTGTCTTAATTTTAAAAAATGTATTCCGCTAGAACTTTTCAGGGCTGAAGATCTAGCTTATTTACAGTTTATGTTATGAAATATATTAGAAAAGTAGATGAATAATCGTACACAACAATTGCTGTTGCAAAAAGGCATTCTTTCTTTGAGTTTCTTGAATCATTTATTGCGTTTTATGTTTTAAACTGTTAAAAAAAATTTTTTTTAAACTTTTCTTTGAAATTTTTTATAATTCCTTCAACATCATAAGCCTGGCACTTTTAAATTTGGAGGGGCTCCAGCCCCAGAGCCCATATAAAGAGAAGGCCGCCATATATATAGTATAATAATATAATATATATATAACTATATATATATATATACTTATAATATATATGAAGTATAATATATATATAATTATAATATATCTATATTATATATATATATATATATATTAAATATATATATATAATTATATTATATATATATATATTATATATATATATATATATATATATATATATATATATATATATGGTATTGGTATATATATAGATATATATAATATATATTATTATATATTATATAAATATATATATATAAATATTATATAATATATAATATATATTTTAATATAGTATATAATATAATATATATATAAATATAGTTAATGAATATAATATAATATAATATATATATATATTAATATTACATCTATCTCTACCTTCGGTTCATTGTCTATTCGTCTCTTATCTTTATTTTTTATTCTCTCTATCTATCTATCGTCTTCATTCTTATTCTATATATATATATATTAAGATATGTATATATAAATATATTATTAATATATATAATATATAATATAAATATATATATATATAATATATATATATTATAGGTATACTGAGTAATATACATAAGATATATCATAAGATATATATCATAAGATATATCATAAGATATATATCATAAGTTTCATACTGAAGAGCATCAAACCGTATTAATAATATTTAATATATAATATATATATATAATTAAAATTATAGTAATAATATAAATATTTGTGATGAATTATAATATATTATAATATAAATATATATATAAATTATTATAATTAATATATATAAATAATATATATATATATATTATTAATATTATATATATTATGATATAATATAATTAATTAAATTATAATATATATCTTATAATATATATATAATATATTAATATAGTATGTATAGTATATAGTATATAGTATCCAATATAACGTATAATATAAATATATATATATCTATAATAATATATAACATATATAATATAATTAATAATTTTAATGATATATATATAATTTCTTTTCTTATTATATTAGCATAAATATGACACGAGTAAACCACTTTATACACACTAATAGTGTTCAATGTCCTCCATATTGAAAATCAAATGCGAAGTTAGGGGAGTGGCTCTAAATTTTATATATACAAAAATGGAAATAGTAAAGGAGAGAGGATGTATATTACATTATCATATAGCCCAAAACATTAAAAGAGGTTGGAAAGAAGTATAATACCCAACATTCCTAGTCATCTATGTGTAACTACTAAAGCGTCAGTTTACGACTTCAATAGAGGGTGTTCGGCTGCAAGACGCGGTAGATTTTAAAGTAGAGGAAGATAACTGAAATAATATAAGCCGGTCGAGAAAATAAAAATGAGGGCATGAGGAGGATTCCACAAAATAACAAGAATGTAGGATACTAAGGAAAAGAATGAGATAAAGGTACTACTTAGATAATAAAGGCATCGAACGAGGAATTAGGTATACATGATAAGCGACAACGAGATGATTACCGCTTGATAGTCTCCATATATATTCACGCATAATATATCATTAAATGATAAATGAGAACTAATAAGGACCCTCGTAGTATTTTACGAGGGACTAGATACGCATATTGAGAGGTAGGAGGAATGCGAAGTTAGAGTCAAATAATCACACTCGAGCACACTCACTAGCCGATTTGTAAATACCTATATGAAAAATGAAGATTAGGTGCAGAGCCGATACTTGTAACGGACGTACGCAGGAACACAATGTCATGAGTCAGGAGGGTCAAGGTGAGTAGTCAAGAAAGTATAGTTGTAGGACAGTTTAAATTAAGCCTCATTTATAGCCTTTAGCTGATTACTTAACTTCTATCCAAGTACAAGGGGAGTTGGAGGACACGCGTATAGAGGATAAATCAAGATCCCGCATAAGATGTGGAAGAATTCAAGAGTATATATTCTCAAATGACTAGGTGAGTGCGAACATTTAAGATCCTTTATATAAATAAGACTAGGAAGCATATCTGAGCAGGAAGAAAAAAATTCACTAAAGCAATCTAACACAGAATTCCCTGTTACTTTTTATTTAGAGGCACATTTTAAATAAGCAATACACACTGAGATTAAGTGATATTTGTTGTGAGGTCTCCAAGTAAAACAATTAATTAATATATATATAATAAGAATCCTTTTTGAAAAAAAAGTAACCAATTCCAAAATAGTTTGGGGTATGCTACGTGACACATGTTATTGAATTGTTTATGTTTTTACCAGCTGAAACGGAGAGGTAATACATTAAAGCAGTAATCCTGATGATCAATAAGGGATAATAGGAGAAAGGTTGAGTGGAGCTAATGGTTATATTATATGAGAGAGGATGAGAATCTGAAGAGAGTGTGAAGTATTATTTATCAAAGAGTTTAGAACTTTATCACAAGATTAACGGTTAAACACCCACTGAGATAGTAATTCCTAGAAACCAAAAATAATTATTTAGGCAAGTAAATTGTAAAATGCAGTAAATGAACTGTAAGTACGAAGAATAGGCAACTCCTTAAAGATATAATACGAGGGAGCACTAAAAATTAAAATAGAGTGGGAACGAAATGGAAGAGGTTGAATAAAGTCATCGTAAATATAATATATTATTTCTATAATTAGCATATAAAGAAAAGTAAATGAATCACACAGTTTAGTTAGAATAGTTCAATGCACTTTAACTAATGGAGGACCTAGTTGAGAATTATGAATTTAATTATTTTATAAATGAATAATTATATAATTAATGATATAATAATGTCGTAATAAAAGCAGAACCTTGAGGGAACATAATACCTATTATATAATTTAAACAATAATAAATAAGAAAGGAGGTAAGAAGGTTTGATCTCACCATCAACTAGTATAAGTCTGATAGGCGTCTCTTAGTAAAGAATAACTAGACATAAGAGTGTATAAGCAAAGACGAGAAAGGACGGAAATTACTCTAGAAGGTAAGCTATTTAATAGAGAAGTAGCGGCGCATGCCATTAAATAACCTATCGTCTTAAAAAGGCTTTTATTAGATATAATACTAAGTTATCCTAATATGCCTAAACTCACATATATAATAAGGTATTAAAATATATTATATATATATACACAATAGACTCCCCATGATCCACTTTATAGTAGGCAAGTAAAATGAACCATAGATTCAGTGATAGATTAAGAAAGGATATCCACCAAGTTGATCTCGATCGTAAAAGTACGAAAGTAACATATATATATTAATAAGTATATATAATTAATATAGTATATATAATTAATAATTAATTGATATTATATATATAATTGATAGGCAAATAATTATAAGGAAAATTATTAATAGTGTCAATATTATAATTATTAATAAGCTTATATATAATTAATGCATCTATTAAAATGTGTGAAGCTTATATAACATACTTTATACATCTATAATAATATATATATATATTAAGTGCGTATAAGCTTAAGCTAAGATGGCTATATGCCTATATACTGCGAGATAGGTTAGATAGCTTACCATTGTTTTGAATATGAGGTGAGGATTAGGATATTTATATGCATAAGAATGTAATTGGACTATTATTTTATCGTGAGATATGTAAATAATGAAGTAATTAAATGTATCTGTATATTAATATAAAATAAGGATAAACATGTATTAAGACTTTATTCAGTATTTGTAATGTTTAATAAAAATTAAATATCAAATTACTCATAAATCAATCTTATTTAATCCAATGCAGGATTGGTAAATAATTAGTATTATGTACTACGATAATATTATAATGATTAAATAATTGTCCCCCCTCATATATATATAACTATACTAGACAAAAAATAAAGTATCAATTACTAGTAAGTTGATATTTATAATATATAATATATAATAATTACTTCTACAGTAGAGTATATAAATATATATAATATAATATAATAATAATTAAATTATAATTAAATAAAATAAATAATATTAAAAAATTAAATTAAATAATTAGGTATAAAGTAATAGATTATATATATATATATATATCATATTATATATATATATAGTATAATATATATATATAATATAATAATAATATATAATATAATAAATAGATAAACTAATTATATAATTATTAAATAATAATAATATAATAAATAAGTAATAAATATATAATAATAATAATGAAATAAATATAAAGAGGTGGGCCATATATTAATTTCGGACTTCTTTTCTGAAGTAGGAGAAATTTCATATGTACACTCAGGAGGAGCAACCTCTGGTATAAATGAGCGTATTCAACCCGAGTAATTAATACTCCTTTCGTGTGACACTTCTGTTTCTGGGCGAGCACAAAAATTTATTTTCTTGAACCTGACAAGCGATACCATTTTGCGGTGCTCATTTATGGGAGCACCAAATTACTGTGGCGCGAGGGGTTCCTCTAGGATATCCTTATTTTTAACCATCCGACCTAAATAAAGCATACAGGATGGGTCAGTTCAGCCATAACGATTGCCTATATTTTGGCACACCATTTTATAATGTTTAAACAAAAGAGCTAAACAGACCCTAGATCCTGTTTGTGTCATATCGTTACCTGAGAGTGAATTAAAAAGTTATTTATCTTACTTTCGATGCTTTTGGAAAACCGACCTGTCACAGGCTGTGTATGCATGATGTTACTGTAACGTCAAATACAACTGTATTTATTCTTGCTGAGACCAGTCAGAAACAAATATGTGGACTTTTGTGCGAAGAGCGACCCAACTTGTCTTTTAATGGGCAGGGCCTCGATCTTCTATACTGATTATAAGAGACGTATATGCCCTCGAAAGAGAAGGTGCTTTAGATCACGATAATACCCCAGTATTTGGCTCTGTTGTATAAGTCTCAAATCGGTGTGCTTCATGTAGTCATTAATTTAATTGCCGACTTTGGAAAGTGACTTACATCTCGTTCACTATAACATTAAGCCGCCCGACACAGTAAATTCTTATAATTTTCGTCGATATTAATCGTACCAGTTTGGCGATTACGACCTATTCTATTGGTGACGTGGCCACTCTGTAATTATCAAATTTCGAGTTCTTTACAGGTATCTTACTATTTATGCGGTAGATTTGGGCCCGCACAATGATGATGTCAGATTGTTTGCATTATTAAATAACTCGATGGTTATATTGTTTCAGATGTCTTGTCTTCAACTCAGACTATATTCGAGTTAGATCTTCACTCCATTTGTGTATGACAGAAGTCAATATCTGAGATCCTAATTATTATCAATATCGGAGATCCTTTTTTGTGCACCTCCGCTAAGTCTTATTATCGTATTAGAGGGTTCTTCCAATCGAGGGGTTAACTTTTTTCATAGATCTCCATTCACTGCAGAATTATATAAGGTCCCTGTCCATCTAAGCAGGAGGGATTATCCCTTTTTTAATTCAGTAGTTCTTTGACCACCTTGTGTCTATGAGGTGAGCACACTTTCTGATTAATAGAGGCTTCGTTATTATCCTATATGTGCCACTGATCTGTGCACTAAGAACTCCATAGCTTCTCTCACTACGCATTCACCTCATGTGTGTCAATAGCTCACATGAGCCAGCTAATGGACTCTTAAAATGCTTGTTCCCTATAATACGGTGAGCCTTGCACTCTCTCCAGGAATGGGACCTCTTGTCAAACTCGTGGACCTAGTTCGACTCAACTTATTAATCTTTTTGTTCACTCTAACATTTTCACAACGGTATGATATGGGAACATCGTTAATCGGCACTAAACTCTTTCAGAACAACATAGACACACCAAAGACGCACATCGATGACTCCCAACACTTCATATCTCAACCACCGATCAACTCCCACCATAGAGCAACACACCTATAAGCGAGCCTTTTATCGAGTTCTCACTTTCACTTGCTTCTTCAACCACTCCGACAGATCCAAAATTAAGTGACCAGAACCTTTTGAGAGCAGATTCTCACAGAACTGCGAGAAAATCATTATTTGCTACTCACTGAGGTATATATAGACTGCTTGTATATTATTACCTAACTAATTCTAGGACAAGCATCGAAGTTGGAATCATTACTCTGGTGAGGATAGACACACGAACCTAGATTGAGAGACTCACCCAACTTCGCTTTATGTGTTGTATTGGTTTTGCTCTTTCGACATTTTGCGTTCCGACCTGCTAGAAAATTGTTTCACGAAGGGCACTGCATTACTCTCCATTATATTCCATCACTGAAGGAGGTGGAGCGTAGAAAGCTCGACAGATCGGACAGCACACTGATCATCAATTATCTTTTTCGTCTCCACCAATACTGCTCCTATTTAATAAATAAACTATTGGAGGAGAGCCACATTATATTCTTGAATTACAGCCATCATTCATCATTAATTGAAGCGGAATTGCCAAATTTAAATTATCGAACGTTGCTCGATAGCATCTAAGGGAAGTGTAACTCTGCGTTAGTACAAATTACATACAGCACACCCTAGAAGATTAGCGACTCTGCGACCACATGAGTATCTTATGCGAGCATATTCTAAGCGCGTTATTCAGTTGGAGCTTCTAATCACTATTCTATACTAGCCTCTCGGAGACATTCTGTAGACTACTTTAAATGTGGTCTACATATTATAGCTCAGAGTTGATTGTGTCGAATTACGTGATAGCATATACACTGATGCCTCTAAAGTGATTTTGTGCCCATAATTCGAAGAGTTTTTTGCGAGGGTCAGCACGTGAGCAATGTTCATCGTTGCCTAAAGTTTAAGAGTTGTTGCTAAATAAAGTATAGATGAGATAACTCCACCAAATTTTAACGTCTATTGTCCTAATTATAACAATAGTTTTCCATAATATTGCCTCTGGAGTCCTAGCTGCGATTCAAGCCCTGCATGATTCTAGACCATAGCCCTCGTACATTACATGCGGTAGTCATTAAATCTGACTAAATGGATTAACTTAGGTACGATTGGAGGAGAATTACCGTCAGAATGGTTGATGACTTATTTATCCTACAATAAAGAGTGCGAAAGAAAAAGTGCTCTTGCCTCTTTGCTCAATGATATATCTTACGCATAATATTTTTGTCTTCTCTAACACCACCTTACTCTAGACAAGCCTAATAAGGTAGACGAAACTTATCTTATTAGTAAATTTTAAAATCTTAGACTAGCAAGAGAGTCATATCACATTTTATATGATATGGTTAAGTGTGTTTCGGAGTTGTGCAATATAATAGAGCATGTTACAAGTGAAGTACAACAGTCAGTACTCGGATATGCAATATGAATTATCAGGGCCACTATCACTCGCCACGGGAGATACCCCAGAGGAGGGAGTGGGATCGGCAGCGAAGGCGTTCTCCCACTCCAGGCGCAAATATTACCATGCCTCGCCCCTCGTCTCTTTTTCACTCCTCACGGTCAGGACGCTCGGAGAAGGAAAGCTACTAGCAGTCGCGCTAATATCCTGGTTACATCAAAAATACGAGAAGTAAATATTGGCTTTCGCATTTATCACCGAATCTTCCGATCAAGTCATGCAAATGGGTGGGAGGCAGGGCGCTTTGTTTTATTAGGGCTTGGGTCCGACGGCAAGGGCTGCACGATGTCGCATAATATATTTATGCCCGCATTCACCGGCTGCGGCCGGTCGGGAGAGATATCCGAGCCACGTACTTGCTTCAGAGCTGACCTGTAATTCTTTTCATTATGTTTCTACTGGTTAGGAGCCGCTGCCAACTCTAGACCGCTCGAGCCGTCGTTTCCGCCATGAACGCAAAATTATTTACCCCAACGGGGTCTATAGATCTCTAACAATAATTGATGAAATTATTTTTGACCAGTATAAATCTACACATGAGAGAATGCATTTTTCCGCTTCCAACTATAAGCTAAATCACAACAGTCTAGAACATTGAGCTTTTACTGTCATTTCAAACTAACAAACACTAATTGTAGTGAGTAGACAAGAAAATAACATATAATTTCGGCGAACCTGCCAAAAATTGATCGTCCTAAAATGCTACTCTTTACATTTTGCGCTGGCGTCCCCTCACTTATGTTAAACCACCCCATAATTAATTATATAACATATTTTATTTATATTCGTCTTTTCACATAATTTGGAATCAAAATAAGATAATTTTTAATGACATTTCACACACTACTGTTCTAATATAAGAGAAGTAATGTTCACCAGTATAGAGTTAGAGACAAAATAGATATAGATGCGTGCTTATAAATGATATATATATTTTCTGATCTTTTTATGTTATTTTTGGACACTTGAGCTGCTAATTTATTTTTATATATCAATATAATCATTAATTTAAAAATAAATATAAAACAGTTATATAGCCTCATCGTGCTACAAGTAGCTACCATAACTTAAGGATTTCAGGTTACTCTTACACATAAACAATAGCGAGTGAAGATAGATAATGTCTCTTCTATCTACTTTGTCATGTCTACGTAGCTTTGTAAACGGTCATGTCTTATTTCATATAGGCTTTCAAAACTCACACACATATATTGGTTTTTATCAACTGCGCCATTCTTAGAGTCCTCAGACATATTCAATTCATAAATATAATGAATTAAATCAGACTTATTTCTGTTACAAGATAATATCCACGTAAATGCAATTAGATGTGTTAAAACCTACTCTCTTATACTAATCCCCAAGCAAATATTCACTGTATTTCTATGCAATTCGCATTTGTTTCTTCCGACCCGGTTCTTTATGTGTGAAACACTAATCATGAGCGTATTAGACACATTTAGAGTGTCTTTTAAGCCTCCACTTACATTTGCTCTTCAATGCAGGTGTGTTGAGTCTTTTTCCATTATATTGAGCACGCACTCACTCAAATAACTTGAACACTCACCTCTTTATATTCGACTGTGAACATTTCTTGAAATTAAAATTCAAAAAGGCGAAGATTACCTTTATCTACCAGAAGCAGACCAGAGGCATATGATATGTGAAACTGTTTTGTTAGGGATTTTATTATACACACCTGATCTAATCTACTGTGTCTATCTTATACCTTTCCTTGCTTAATATAGAGCGAATTACCTATACTGAGCTGTTACTGTTGCTATCTACACTCACGATACCTATGACATTACATACCCTTAAAAAATGGCGGCCCAGTCTATGATGAGAGAATCATAACCATAAGAGTGATAGTACCTTTGTGTAAAAGTAAGGGTGATTATATATATAGTAGCTTATTATTGTTTACTGCTTTTTAATATAAACTGCTTATAATAACTATCTGCCTTATATATATTACCTGCTTTAATAACTATCATGTTTTAATCTAGGCTTAACTTCTGCTTTATAACTAGCTATTAATCACGTCACCAATTAATGTATTTTTACTGTTTAACTCATTAATATATTATATAACAATTGTATGATTTATTAAATTTTGTTTATTTAATTACCTTTATTATAATTATTTTATTATTAATTATTTATATTATATATTTATTTAAATTTAATTATTTATTATTTTTATTTATATTATTTAAAATTTTTATTTTAAGTTATTAATACTTAAGTGTTATTATTGTCTACTGTTATTAAATTATGTATATTTATTTTTTTTTATATGCATTCATTTAGAAAAAAAGACTCATCATACTACTAGTAACTCTACATCACTCTAGCTCTTCACAACTCTCTGCAGCGACACACACACATCTCAACCACCTATGCCGATCGGACGCCACACCACCAGAGCTAACCAGTCGATGAGGCACTCTAGCACGAGTGACACAGACATTCAGTAATATACGCACAACTCGCATATTCACTATGATAATTATAACGAATATTTAACCGTCAATAGATATATCACTAACTTAGTACAATTTTACACTTTATTATTAACAGCGACATACTTATCACTTATATTAACATATTACTAATCATACATATTATAATATATAACGCTATAGTAGTTTATATATATATATATATACATTCACTATTTGAAACACTTATACAACTAATTTCACTAAAAATCTTGTACACATTTAGCCCATTAAGACATACTATAATATACATTATTAAACTTGAGATGATATCACACAAGTCAGGATATCTATAACACCATCACATACATAGTATATAATATATAGGTAGTATATTATATATATATATTACATGAATATATAAAAACACAACTAACACTCACATCACACAGATTTACTATATACACACGCACAAGATTTTATAAATTTTTCAACTCAAAAATTTCTTTCCAAGTATAATATATATTTATTAAAACATTTTTATGTTTTAATTATATAACACGTACATTTTATATTAACTTATCAATTAATCTAGATATAATACTTATAAATTTATTTTGCTAATAATTATTATTGTTTACTAACTTTCTATATTTAAAATTTAGTGGTTGACACTACCCCATAATATACTTTTGTGTGGGATTACAACAAATATTTTTTTAGGAAAATTTCACCTTGTTAAGCTTAAAACAATTTTATACTAGATCACACCTATGTCTATAAGTATTCGATAACAACTATGATTTTTAAACCTTAGAAGAAAAGTAAATATAAAAAAATTTTTTATATATAAATATATCGCAATTAATTCGTAATGTGACGTCACCCGATATAAAAGACAATAATCGTTAATACACTGAGAGAGAACCGTCACGCTCCCTACAATTACCTACACAAAGTCGTATATCACTTATCGTAATCTGTCATTTAGCAACATTACTCAAGGCGCGATAAACATCATCTTAAGATCGATATTAAGTATAGTATATGAAATTTAACAAAAAGAGACGTTTATCACTTCTGGATCTAAACTATTATACATTTAGTGAATAATATTATTAACTTAATCTTTTTCAATAATATTAAACTCTCAATAAAATCATTAAAAAATTAACAATATCATTCAAATTATCAAAACTAATATTTTAATTTCAGAAGGGGGTTTTCCTCAATGAAAACTCACTAAAGCAAATATTCGCAATCGTTATTGGACTTACGAGAGTTAACCGCGAATTTTTTTTATTATTTCGGGGAATTTCTTTAATTATTAATTAAGTATTAAATAATGTTCTATAAATTTACCAATAATATTTTATGCTTATGTGTATTTAAATATATTCTATTATTTTTTATTATTAACTATATCCATCACGAAAATAAACTCACGAACTAACACAATACTCTCGACGTACAACTCCTCTTTTAATATGATTAACTAAATAAGCATTTCACGCCTTCAACACCTTCGGCGAGGTTGAGGTGGGAAGGTATAGAGCACAACTAGTTAGGTATTCCCTTGACAGAGCACACACTTACGAGCAAAGAGAAACTCTTATTTCATGTATACCTATCCGCCGTGAGGGTCGCTAGCGGATATCACGCACACCAAATTCCCAGGGCAAAATATATATATTTCTATGTCCAACTGGGGACCTTCCTACCTTTCTCCGAGTCACATGGTATATAGTGTGCTCGACAGAGAATAAACGACGGTTTTATCCGCTTTCATATAATCAGTATTTTTTAGGCTTCTTATAAGCTCTCTAGCGCATATTAAGGTCTCCTTCCTGGGTAATCTTCTCATGTGAGCCCTACATACGAGAGTCACATTAAGGTGAGCTCCTGCAGAATCTCCAGAGTAGCATAAGTCTAGTGCACACACGTAAGATCCGCAGACATTTCCATATATGAGGCGTGGTTATTCAAATTAAATTAGTTTAACTAAAAATGATATAAAGGGTTTCAATGCACCGATAACATGCTGGATCGGAGGTTATAAGAAGTTCCACTGTTATATAAGTCGGGTAAGATTATGGAGAGAGAAAGTTTTAGCCTCTCAATGCTAGTTGTATGGTAATCTAAAGTTTTGAGTCTCTAATATTTGGATCCGTGTGAATGTTGATTTGTTATTGAGCGTTAATGTGAGAAAGTTATGTGCTTAAGTGCTTTTATATTGTTGTGGAGTTTACGTTATGGGTTGAAAGAAACATGTTTTTGGAGATACCGTAGGAAACTCCTGGGCACCTACGCAGGGTTTATTAGAGAGCGTTACATCATTAATAGTAAATGAGGTTATTATTAAGATAAAGATGATCTTCCCAAACTCGATCATCGCTTCCTAAATGGATGCACTTTTTTGATAATTACATAAGTAATTAAATACTGGGATCCAATATTATCTTTATACATGAGATTTTAATGAGATTAGGATAAAGGAGTTGCTCTATTGCATAATCGTGTTTGAATATATAGGGGTGTGAATATGATAGTATGAAGAGTGTAATTTACTTAGTAGTTAAAAATTGAACATGCTACTAATTAATTCATTAATTTGAGAATAGGTAGTCCCTATCGTATATAATTTCTAATTTTGATGAGGGAGTATAATATGTAATACGAGTATAAATTAGCTAAAGTAATATCATAAAAATATTAATGTTTTTTTAAAAATCAATTAAACTACAATGTTTTTTGAGCAAATTTATAGGGTCACTTAGCTATTAAATGTTAATAAAAAAATTATTGCACCTAAAATATTACATATGAATAGAGGGACTTAAATAATATATAAGTAAGATAATTTATTAAAATCGAAATGAAACAGTTAATCGACATCTATTTACAGATGAAAAATTACGTACCTGCACATTTTATTGAAATATAGCAGGCATAGTAGGGATTTCACTGAATATTATAATGTAATAAATAACTATCATGTGGGTATGAATAATTTGATGTATAATAAATCACACATAACTTTTCTACGAGCACTACCATTTGTAACCATGAACATAGTCACGATAATGGTTTAATCCATATTCTTTAGGATTATATTATAAATATTCTGGTTTCATCGTAAATTGCTGCTAAGAGGTTGGCATAAGGACTCAATTTGTTATATAATAATTTATAATAAGTTCAGATTTGGTTATGCCTATGTATGATAGTGGAAATCTATATTCCAGCGTTAACATCATGTCTATATACATGTTCAGGGGTTGTTACAAACCAGTTACCGAATAAATGAAATTACGTGTATCGCCACGTACTAAGTTAAATATATTCATACAAGTGTATATTACTCAATTTCACGGATAGGATTCACCCGGCGGCATAAAACCTTTTCTAGCCTTTAGGGTTTTTAGTACTAAAGTGATAAATTGGAAGTTTCTTGTCGGTTATCCACTATAATTAGAACTTAGGAAATAGTACAGTCAGATATGATGTGCGTAGTCATTCAAAATTACAGGTTCTTAAATTATATACTATAATTTATTCTTAAGGTAGATATGAACATGATTAGAAATCATTTACTGTAGTTATCCCACAGTTAATTAAAGGCTATAAACACTCAATAAATGTATCCTTCATTATACAATCATGTATTAAACATATCGTCATATTACGTTAACCTTATCTACTAATTTATTTATCAATACTGACGCTTAGTTGAGCCTGAAAAAGATATTATACTAAAATGTATTTAGGATTCAATATACTGGCTGTTGTCATTTATTTCTCTTCCATTATATCTAACATTTCACCTAAACTGAATTATGTTTTGAATTAGTTTATAAAAATAGCTTAATAGTAAATAGTTATGGCTTATACGCTGGTTTACTCGCAATAAAGAGTAAATTAAACTGTTTCGGTCGACTAAGTATTATAAAAAAGCTATGAGCTATTATGAGATTTATATAAAGTAATATAGTATATAGTTAATACCATATCACTCTTCAGTGGATTACAATAATACATAAAGTATTCATCTGGTAACCTCAACGAAAATTACCGCTGAGTATATATTATAAAAGGTGTGAATATTGGTAGCGCAAGATACTCATTGATAAAATATTCAAAATTCACATATTAGCGGGTAGTTTTCTTTATTATTAGTATAGAATGAATACCACCTATCACTTCCGGGGATCTTGTAAATTTCTACCATTTAGGAATAAATTAGTATTATGATTGAGGTATATTACGATGTAAGGGTGATATACTATAAAATTAATAAATTACAACTTAGATGAGATAAATTAATATGTAAAAGTAATCAAGCCTTAATTAATCAATTTACAATAACCTAAAGAGTGAGATGAGCCTTTGCATATAATATCACGACTAAAGTCTAGTAACTTATATATTAAGCTGAGTTATGGTATTTTATCGATTTATTTGAGAGATAATGTGAGATTCTCTAATAAACTAAACGTCATTCCACTATAATATATAAATTTAACTAATTTTTAACTCTATATATCAAACAGATAAAACAGGATTTTTACATAATGTAATATCTAGAAGGAGAACTATAATAGTTTTTACATTAATCAGCGTAGATTACAACAATATATAACCGAGCAACTCAGAGTATTACATATGGTTAAGGTCTCCTCTGATCTCTGAGAGGATATATACACCATGACGATAAACCCTGACGGACAGGTTAAGTTAGTCTGTGAGCTGAGGAGAGTGAAATCTGCGCCTCCTATCTCCTACTTTAAGAGTATAAGTTGAGTATTCACAGGATAATATCCCTAGTTGTAGGCCCTGGATAAAGATATTGAACACCAGCGAGTGTATAATAGCATAGTATATTCTTATTTGAAAATAATAATTATATAAAAATATAATATATAAAATAAACACTTGGAGAATTTCACGAATTTGTCTATCTTAGGAAAATTACCTTTTGATCCTATGGCAATTAGCCTTAAATCAAAGTCCTTAGGGATACAAAAGGCATTATCCATACATATATTTTAAAGTCACTAGAATTTTAAGGCCTAACGTGTATTGAGCATCACCCACAATTTACAGAATAAAAACAGTCAGTTGTGAAATATAATATATTGACTGGAATAATTAGGTTACTATAAATACGGGCGCCGGGATTAACCAAAAAATGATAGATTTAATACTAATTAATGAAAGATCTAGAAGTAGTTATTTGATTTCAACACATTTTACAAGAGAGAGGAGTATCTAGATTTTCGTAAAATCTGTAAGGTAGTGCTAGGTTTAGTTGTTATTTCTCGTGATATAGATTGATCCAATGTTATCATAGATAATATCATATAATAATTAACTAATAATAATGAATAATCCACACGTATAGTTTCGATTAATATAAACGTTTTGTATAAATTTATTTCAGTTAAATTCGATCGAAATAAATTGAACACAGAGAGTGAGTGCACTATAATAGTGCAATAGCATGTTAAGCTATATTAAAGCTCATCACCGAAATGAAGTTTAATAGATCAAGACAGGCTGAGTGGCTTCTTGTCGGTCTATATTATCTATATTATTCAGTCAGAGGAGAAGACCGTAACTACTTTGATGAAATCTCATTTCATACCTATTAAACAATTTGGCTCAATCACGCACGAATAATTATTATGCAGTAATGTCAATTATATGAACAATAACTGTTGGCTAAAGCTTAATAGCGTAAAGTAGGGTATGAGGGGTGTCTATAAAGGTGTACTTGTTATCATGCGAGTATGTACACTTAGAGAGATTTATGCTTTTGGATAAAAAGTACGTATTAAGAATAACAAAACTGTTTTAATCATATAAACCTTTATCAATTAAAAAACTTAATGTGATGTCTAAAGTCTATGTTTTTTAAACAAAAAAAAAAATTAGTAAAAAAGTACCAATAAAATTTTTCTCTTTTATTTATAAAATTAGAGAATAACAGTAATAAAGGAAATATCTTGCATTCAATTATATATCATATCTACGAATCAATCAGAAAGATTTTATTAGATAGACCATTTAACATTTCTTTTAATGGTATTTAATTTTCAATTGAAAAAAAGAACAATTTTTTATAAAAATGCAAAAGCTTGGCTCAGGGAATTTAATTTGTCTTATTCAAGCATTCAATAACGTTGTTTTGGGAAATGTTATTATAGTAAAATCCGTACGTTGTGTTTAATTTAAAAAACTATAAATTGTTTTTAAAAAAAAGTAGCGTTAATTAATGTAAAGAAATGTTATGTCTGCCTAGTTTATGAGTAAGGATAGATATTCTGAGAGGTGTGATTGGGAGAATAGTAGTATGAACACTGTATTCTATGGCGTGTGTGTGCTTAAGCAGTTGTGGCGGATTGTCGTATGAGATTATTTTTAGCCATGAGCGGGGTTGGTTCCAATGTGGGCGGAAGTGCGTTAGGTTAATTAAGATGATATGAGTGATGGATATCATATGGGTTATATGGTACCTATAGGTATATAGCTTGTCAATAAGAGTGTGAGTATGCTGTTGATGTTGGAGCCAAAAGTTAAGTTTCCTGTTAATAGCCAATGTTCATAATGGTGTGCAGAGATGTGATCATTTTTGATACTATATTTGTGAGAGGCTTTGTATGGATAAGTGTGGTGGGTGTAATATATATGGAGAACAGTGGATATTGACTCGTAAAATGATGGTCTTAAATGGTAATTGTACAAGGGCGTCTAACGGGGTTGGAAGAATGGTGTTTGTAATTGGAGGAGGTGTGCGAGTGAAGGGTGAAATAAGATGTTCATTATGATAATAATGTGTAAGAGTTGTGTCAGAGTAGGTGTATGGTTGTGGATGTGTGTAGTTTGTCGTTATGGTGTAATGTGTGGTTCTATCAAATTTTATATCTGATTGTATACCAAATTTAGAGCACTAATTAGAAAATGGTTATTAATTAATTTCATTTGTATTGATTTGAGTTGAGAAATAATAGAACATTAAGAACTAAAATCAATAATTATTTAATATATAAAAGTCACAGTACCAGATTATATTACTAGTATAGAGATATAATTCCACTATAATATAATAAATATAAAATAGATATAAATGAAAAAGGTATTTAATGATAAAGCCTCTTTATATTATAAGAGATAAGGAACCCGATAATTGTTAGATAGAGATCACGTAGGATAAACCCAGATAAAACATGTAAATTTAGAGATGACGAGATAAAGGGCAGAAATCCGATTAAGCCGGTAAAACATCGTATGTACAATAGATCATGTAGAGCGAGAAACGTTTACATTGGTCAGTTAATAGCTGACAGGTAAAGACCGAAAAAGCCATACGTGAAAAGATAATGACACGCGTGTTGGAGTAGACATGGATCTCCTTGGGAGCGAACTCATAATTGAATTACTGGGGGCCGCGAATCCTGCCGCGTTGCGTCCACACAGCTGCGTGGGGTCTTCATGCAAATGCGATATCATGAGTATAGATATATGTATAATGAGGCCTATGCTAATAGCAGCAAAGGAATTTTACAGAGACCATGTTGAGTAAAGGCCAGAAAGTTCACAAGTGGAGCCAGGTTAAAGTACAGTTATATACACATATATATGCTTAATCTCTATTATTTTATCCATATTGTATCAGGATACCACACACTTATTCTGTGTAGTCATATCACCTGATAACATCAATAACACACTATTCACTTCAATGGTTATTAGAGAGTATTAAAACTACTCAATAGCAGCTAATAAGTAGTTCACCTAGTAGAGGCTTTTATATATATAGCGAGTAGGCCAGTAAAAAGCCTTAAAGCAGGTTAATCGACCCGGCTTCGTAAGATAACAAAAATAGCCATCTTTAAGCGCTCGAATTCGCCCGCCTTGGGTGTTAAGGTACCCACTGCGCTATTGTAGGTAACGAGTTTATATATCTCTGGCGCTATTATTTAAAGGTATGTATCGTTAACTAATTATGTAGGGTTATGAATGTCTACCTAATTACTAAACAATAGGAAAATATTTAAAAAGCATTAAACAAGAAATTATTTAGTTGAGAGACACTAATAAAATAGTAGAATTCCACTGAAACATAAAGACTCAGCATACTAGACTATACGAAAATCATGATAGATATAGTTCATTATTATGCTACCGTTTGGATGTTAGTGTGAATAATTTTAAAAACCATCTTAACCTCTCAGAAAGATTCCTGACAAGAAATAATCTATCTTAACATGCTCACCTAGAGGATAATAAACGAAAAAAAAAGGATATTCACCCGCTTTGCATGACATTTAAAAAATATGTTTTTTTTGTTGTTTTGTCTTAATATTTGTAAATGGTAAACGCTGCAATACTTAAAATTGCATTGATAAGATAACTAGGATAAATCGCGCTAATCACAAGAAGCACTTATAGTCTCTGGCCATTTTTTTGCTTTACCTAGAGCATAATATGATGGAAAATAAATAAGTTAGAAAAATATACACAATCACTCATTTTCTCATGTTGCACAAAATATTCAAACAACTCCAATATAAATTAATTTTGAGTAGAAAGGGGCATCATCAACCTGCTTCCCACTTTTCATCTTGAATTTATGCGGGGTAAATAAACAGTTGATGTAGTTTACTCGTCATATTTTGGGACTGGAAAAGAGGTTTTTAATATAAAATTTAAATTATTACCTTTATGTTCATAAGTGATGTACAAATACAAGTGCAGTGACTCAAAAGAAAAATACTTCAAAACAATAAAAGAAACGTTTTTATGATAAAAGTAATATTTTTATGTAGATTGAGAATGAATTGTTTACTCTATATCTTGATGAAGCATGCATGTTGTTTTTTTTAACCGATGAGAACCTGCCGATAAATAATATTGCGTAGCGGTCTGCAGCCGGACGTCCGCGCGCAGGCTGAAGCCCGGAGGCCCCGCCCGTTGTATGGCAGCACCGGGAATAGTGGTGATCGCCTGCGGGCCACCGTCTAATACGAGAGAGCGGAGCGAGATTATATAAAGAACAGACATGAGAAAAATAAATCATTGTTCTTTCGCCTCATTAACTAGGCCGAGCGCCACGCGGCAGGTCCGGGTTATATTTGCGCCTGCGGGCAGCACGCCGGAGCGGCGGTTTCGCCAGGAGGGGCTGTAGCTGCGGACGCGTGACTCTGAAACGTTGCGGTCAACTGTTCAAACACTGATGTAAGCTCTGTAAAAGATTATATACAAGCTTTTAATGTCTAGAAATAAAATGGTATTTAATTTAAAATAATACTATGAAAAGAACTCTATTAAGTTTGGAATATGTTCTTAAAACATAATGATGCAACTGTTAGAGTAATAACTGAGCACCATACAGGCGAATATCGTCCCTCTCAAATAACCGTCTGATAGAACCTAGGGTTAAGATATGACTCAGCACATGAATATTAACATTGTGAAAAATGTGAGCTTATGTTTTTCGTATGGTCATACACAGTGGTAACGTGTGCTTATGAAAAGGCTAATAGTAAAAAGATAGGTGGCACTTGCAAGTCTAGGGCACGATCTGGAGAAAACTTGTGGACTCGCTCTCTACTGTACATGGGTTATCACTAATAAAGTTTGCGAGTCGAGCACTACTACGTTCACGAGCAGTTATTTGGCTTATGCTGTTAACCTGGTTCGAGAGTAACAACTTTCTTAGATGGTCACCAAACACTCATATAGTGAAGGTCACAAAAACAGGGGCTTACAGCTCTTCATAAGTAGTCTTACGCGTACAGCATAATCATATTCAGAAAATACTCTAATTCAGAAGACATTCAAAAACTAGATGACTGTCCTTCAGCGTGGTAAAGAAATTTGAAATGGAAGGCGGTGCGATCTTCGGACCACACGGGCTATTGTGTTTTAACGAGTCCATTTCATATTAACACGTATTATGTTAGTCGGCAGAACATTCTATATATATATTTTAGGCTAGAAGATTAAGTTATTAAAATATATACCTAAAAAATGTGTTACTATCTGAATAATTAAGCTGAAAGGGATTTTTGAAGAAGACTGAAATGAGAACTTTAGGGAGTCTTGTAATAAAAAAATAGGAGATGACCCGTAAAAATTTCAAGTGAGATGAGTGGCGAGAACATCTTATTGAGAAGTGGAGGCAGACCAGGGATATGAAGATCACGCAGGAAAAATAGCGTTGAGTGTCGACCCTGCTCGAAATGTTTAGGTTGCACACTTTTAAAAGTTTTACAATTATTAATCCTTGATTAGAAGTCGGACAATATGGGCTTAATTAATCTTTACAGGGCGTTATTTATCGAACGTGTCATAAGTGAAGATGTGTAATTCATAAATAATAAGAAACGTGAGGGATTTTTAATATTGTTTTATTGTAAGTGGTGTAGATGATGAGAGGAAGAGGGTAGAGTCAGTGATATGAATTGGATAGGTGTGAATAAAGACTAGATTGTATAGTACAGTATAAAATAATGTGTAAAGGAATAGAGTCCCAATACAATAGTTCCAACAGTCGAGTCATACCGGGCACTCAACGATAGAGTTAGAGGTCTGACAGGGGTGGGGCCACGAGTCGGCCGCGTTACACACACCACTAACACAATCCGGTACGACGGGGTGCGTGGACTCAGCCGAATATATAATGCGACAACTTCCTAATTATACTAATACATTTTATTGGAT
The DNA here is from genome assembly GCA_015478945.1 of Trachelipus rathkii. Taxonomy (NCBI): domain Eukaryota; kingdom Metazoa; phylum Arthropoda; class Malacostraca; order Isopoda; family Trachelipodidae; genus Trachelipus; species Trachelipus rathkii. The sequence goes on from JABUQX010075918.1 coordinate 23,816, forward strand.
CTAAAGAGGTCAAAATGAGACGAAATATCAGCAGGTGAGGTATTCTAAATTTATATTGATTGATAGCTATGACCGACTATGGGCCGTGAACTTATTACAAAAGGAATAGATTCAGCCCAACAAGATCGAGTAATAGAGATGAGCGCAGAGGTCGGGGAGGACCCAAAGTTATGTACCTATAGGAAAGGTGAAACGAGGATAAACACCAGAAGTCCATGACCCGCCGCCCTGGAAGGGTCAAACTGAATTGCACCCTGATCACATGGTTAATTCTACTTAGATCACCCGAGAAAAAACTCTATGGAGCCAAAAAGGGAGGACAAGTGAACCATAAAAATAAGAATAGTTTATGTAACATTCAAAAAAATAATAGTGTCAATAAAGCCACATAAACCTTAGATGATAAGTATTGCATATAAATATAAATTAACCCGGGGGCTAAAAAAATGATACCCCCATATTGAATACTAGAAAAAATTAGAGGGGCGTTAAAATTTATAGGTAGGGGGGTAACAACTTATTTAGTACCGTACAACGTTATTGCTTACTAGTCATTACGTTTTGGCCGCAAACCCTTACTTCGAAGGTTGCCATAAGAATATATATAGATTGCCAAAAATAATAGTAGTGAGTTGCCTAAACAATATTTCCTCAGGTTACACTATAAAAAATAATATACCTAGTGGGATACATAAATATTTGAGGACCTCCTTAGGACAGAACCAAAGGTGTAATGGTAGATCGAGAATAAATAGTATACGTCTAAACGGCTAACTACAAAAATGATATTAGTTATAACATAGGTGCACTAGAAAAAAGGGTAAAAGGTCAGTGAGAATAAATAAATTGAGGCTCTAAAAGAAGTCATAGTGAGGCAGAAGGTTAGCTAAAATCACTCACGAGTATTTGAATCCATTTTGACCAATGACGGGGTACCAGGTAATTAAGATCATCCCCCTACTACTAAAGTATCTACCTGTAGTTCCTAAGATTTCAGTATTAATAATATACTATACAATATACCTTTTATCATGAGGGCTCTAAATAGTTAAAATCATTAAGTTACTATATTTATTCCTAACAAGGATTTAAAAAATTAAGAAAAATCAATTATACATAATGTTCTATTAGCCAATCCAAAAAAAAAAAAGATAGTATTTTTTTTTTCTATAAAAATTGTCTCGAAGTTCTATATTAGAAAAAATACTATTAACACGTTCATTCGAGAAAAAGAATCTCATATTATTAATGCGGTTAATTTTTTATATTAAAGTAAATGAACACATTCTGTAGCGAAGGCAATTATTAATGTAATAATTATTTGAAGTATGTCTATCATGGTACTTATGACCACTATTAATTTATATCACTATATATGAATTTATCTATAAAACTACAATGTTAAACATTTTATCAGAATCTTATGAATTATATTTTAAATTATATATAACTTTATAAATTATATTTATTACTAGATAATTAATATTATAGTAATAATTCTAAATTATATATTACATATTTATTATTTAAACTTATTTAGGTTTCATATTTTTTAACTATTTATAATATTATATATTTATTAATGTAATATTAATAATTAAGTTTATAATAATTAATAGTATTAATAATTATATATAATAATATATAAATATATATTCAGATAAACATTAGATATATAATATATATCGTAATAATATATACTAATAAAAAAATTATAATAGATATGTATAATATTACTGTATATCATATATAATATATATTAACTTATAATTAGATAAATATAATATATATAATAATATTATGATTACATCTTATTTCCAAAAAGGAAAGATAAATTCATATACATAATATATATATAATAATTAATATGAATGATAATAAGTAATAATAAAATACAGCAAAACGTAATATAACTAATAATATTATATATAGAATGTAATTTTATAAATTTATAGTATAAATATAATAATATACTATATAATTTTTTATATATCACATAAATGATGTGTTTCAGATGTTATATATATAATATATATATTAAATAGTATATATATATAGTAATATCTGAACAATTTAAATATATATTATATATATATATTTAATAATATATATTAAATATCATAAATATATATTATATATATCATATAAACTATATATTAATATGATATATGATATATATGATATATTATGATATATTTTATAGATGTGTTTATTCGTATAAATAATCACATTATTATATATATATATATAAGTATGATATATATTAATATATTAACATATAATATAATATATATAATATATATATTACTATATATATATATATATACTATAATAATAATATATATATATATAGTATTAAATTAATAATAATACTATATATAATATATATAATATAATTATATAATATAATTATATATAATTAGTAATTTTAACTTATATGATTTATATAACCTAAAAAGGGCCCAGCAATTTTTATGTTGCAGTAACTACTAAAATAATAATACTATTTTAACATATACGACAAGTATATAAATATTATATAAATGTTATTCTAATAAAAAGAATTTATGCCGTAAGGGATTTTCCATTACTATGTATGTACCTATAATAATAATAAATAAATAATATTATATTACATTATTAAAAATTAAATTTTTAATGTTTTATCACTAAAATTATTTGATAATAAAAAACTAATCTAAATAGTTCAAAGTCGAAAATAAATAATAAAAAAAAAGCCGCGCTTTTTGTCAAAAAATGAGGCCTCATTGCTAGTATGATAACAATTAAATAAAGGGGCCCCTCACCTAAACTTGTATTTAACTTTAATAGTCTTGCTATGAGTTAATTTTTTTGAGGTATTTATATTTTAGAGATTAATTAATATTATATTACGATGAAATAATTGAATTATATTATAATAAGGGTAGTATTTTAAGTTAGGTACTAAAAAATAGAGCAAGTAATTTCTTTTTTTAATTTATTATTTGAATAAATTAAATATAAAAAAATTATAATATAAATAAAAAATATTGAATAGGAGTAGTAAATTATTTTAAATTCGCTGGATTCCACTTATAACCATATTAAAATATTTTTTTTATAAACAAATTCTACATGTATCATTTCCTTTTTAAATAAACATTCCCATTTTTTGTGTTATCAATCTTTGCGGCTCAACTGAAACATTCTTTCGCGATTATGAGTTAAATAAATTTATCCTGCTCAGTAAGTATATTAATTATTATAAGTTATTAATTAAATTTTTAGTATAATTATTAAATTGTGAGTAATTTATATTGATGACTAAATAATAGTTAAGAATTTTTATTTTATTTATATATTTATTTTGTTGTTTTATCCTGTTGTATAAGTTTCTTATTTTTTTTAATTAAAATAAACAAAGGTCTTGAAATGATAGCAATCAGTAGTATAATTTAATTAGGCCTAATAAAAAATTATATATATAAAAAAATATAATAATTAATATCCAAATATCCTTTTCTGAATATTTGATCTTAAATAGTTAACTTAACTCTAATAATAGTTAATTATACATATATTAAGTATATATAATATAACTCATATATATATGAATATTATGTAATATATAGAAGTCACTAGTAAATATATATAAGATAGTATAATACAAGGTAAGTTTAAATAAATTAAAGATTGATATTAGGCCCATTTACAAATAAAATCAATATTATATGAAAACGTTGAGGGCCACTTTATTTAACATAACAAAATTATTAAAATTCCTTATAGGTGACTAAATATAATTTAACTATAAAGTTAAACACAAATATAAACACAAGTTAAAAATGAACTTACTCATATATATAATAATGTAATTTATGTTTGTGAAATATTTAAATAATATAATCATACATTAAGGTAACAAGGCTTCACCTATATTAATTATTTCCATTCAAAAAAGAAAGCTGGCCTTTTTTGTCATACAAAGTGGGTAATTTATACCCATTTATTTTGAAATTAGTTAAAGCAAATTTCTATATTCTGATATGGCGCTTAAACACTAAAGTGTTTAGTGTATGTAATTTGGTACTGCATTTATTAATAATCACATAATTTCTTTGGAAATATTGGTGTGGAAAGAGTTAAGGAGCAGAAGGAGAGATTGGAGGGAGCAGAAAAAGAGAAGAGGGAGATAAGCAGAGGTAAAGGATATAAGAATGAATGCAAAGGAATGAAGATGATGAGAAGATAGAGAGAGATGTATCGTAAGAGGAGAGGATTATTGAAAGACAGAGTGATAGTAGGAGAGACTGAGAGAAAGAGAGTAAGAGAGCCAAAAAGAGCTAGGTGAGATTCAGAGAAATTAATGAGTGAGAAACACGATGAGAGAGAGAGAGAGAGAGAGGACGGCGCTATTCATAATAGAAAAGTACCAGAGACAGAAATTTTGAGCTATTTGTGAATAAATGTCATTAAAAAGAGAGTTTCCCACAAACCAATAATTTTGAACAATAAGGAATGAATATATTGCTATAAATATATTTTATATGAGTAAAAATCGTTATTTGTCTCCCTATTAATAGATAACCAAATATTATAATAACTACGCACATCTAAGCGTATAATCTGTCACGTATATTAAATCAAATATTATTATTATTTAGGGTAGTGTTTTATTGAAGATAATACTCTTATCATACTATTTCATTAATATGATGATTTTATTTTATTAATTAGTCATTATTATTGAGCACCTTATCTTATAGATTAATTATCATCATTGTCAGATATTTATTATTAGTTATTTATATTATTAGATTATTAACTAGTTGAGAGATGTCATACCAGAAGAGGTAGATGCAACACTTGTGTTTTTATTTATTATCCATGACTATTGTAGGGATGGACAAGTAAATTATTTGACCCGGAAATGATCAATTGTAGTTAGGAGAATTCTTATATACCAAAATAATCGAAACCCAGCCAGGAACATGATGTGTGTGGGGTTGCTTATATATGTGCGGTGCACATGGAATGTGTTTTATGTCCCTGTGGTTTTAGTTAGGTGGCTTAAAGCGATGATTGAGCAATCTATAGAGTTATAATTATAATTATTTATAAAATCATAATATACCATGATGATGTATATTTATTTCATTTATCGTCTTTTAGAAGGTAACCTAAGAATTCATCTACACCGATATAATATTAATAGTTAATATAGTATATAATATGATGATATATAATATATATATAATAGTAAGCATTAATATATATATATATGATTATATTAATCAAATAAAGTGTAATAGTATATAATATTATAATGATATATATATATAATTCATATATATATATCTATTCACCTATATAATAGTATATATAAATATATATTAATTAGTATATATAATTAATAGTATATAATATATTTTTAATATTATATAGTATGTATTTATTATATATTACTTTGTATTTGAATTTTTTCAGTGTGATGTAAAAAATCTAGTTTAAATTTAGTTATAATTAGTGACAGATATATTCTAATATGGCATTTGATGGGATATATATTTTTTCACATACGTTGGGATATAATATAATATTAAATAGTATAGAATAGTCATATTAATAGTTAATCGATTTTTACATATATATATAGGATGAGTGAGTATTATAGTTACATTAAAGTATATATCGTGATATCCTAACTAAAGCACCATAGAGTATATTATAGTATAATAATATAATATATATAATTAATATTATTATTATATATAATTGATACAAATATAAATTATACTAAAATTTATATAGTATATATTAATTATAATACTAGTTATAAATTAATATAATAGTAACTATATATAATACATACGTATATATAGACTATGTTAGAATATTATTGACCTGTTACAGAAAGTTGGCAATTACGGTATAGATTTATTAAAAATAATAACTCTATACTATATTGATTACGAATACAAAACAATATTACACTTAACTATATTATTACATAATAACTAATATATATATTATAATTAATAGGAATATAATATATATATTAATATATATATAAGTAATTCATACCTTATCTACATCACAATTATAACTCCTGTAGATGTATGTCATATCTGTTAGTCAAGTAAATTAATGTATTTCAATGCATGAAACCGTATATATCATCCCAACGTATCTATCATGTCCATTATTAAATACACATCAATCGGTATTGGCTTCCTAACATCGGCTGGTACTAGAGCTCTACCTTCCTACTTCACTTAATCACGTCATACGGAAGCCACGTCTATACATTATAGTTGTCGCTCCATCCATAAACTACTTTAGAATCTATATCATTCACGAGTCACACTTTCTTCCCTGCCGCGATCGATCTTCAATATCCTCAAGATATAAATAATTCTGGAATAGCAGCGTAATAGTTTACACGATTCTTATCCTTTACCATTCCTCTACAACATGTTCCATGGACCAATACTACTATAATATAATATATATGAGGTATCAAGTTGTCCTCCAGTCTCCCCATAAACTAACAAAGCTCCAACGTAACGATACTCTATCACTATAGATTTAATGATCCATAACCCTATAACTTCACATACCTGATCATATCTCCTTCACCCCTTGAGTAATTTAAGGTCATTCTTTCAATATATAGTCACTTATTAACATATTAACTGAATCTAAAGTTTACACGACAACATGCACATTATAAATAAATATTAAGACTAATTAGTCATACATAGTCCTTCCCATACTAATGCTCTTTGACCTCTTTGAGTATTATAAAGAACCCAATGCTTTCATGTCCATAAAACATACAGTTTATTGAGTTGATTCACATTAATACTAATGTGTACAGTGCACCATCTGGACTTGGTCCCTCAAAAAATTTGTTCTTGTCCTAACTAAAAAACAATTGAAAGGAACTAAACATTGCTGTTGTCCATGTTAGAAATTTCCGCAATCCAAACTTTGAGAGAGTGTCATTTTTCCTCACCAAGATAAGTAGCATATATACCTCACCAAATATTTAGAACACCTGTCTGTTTAGGTCTTTCGGCCTCTTTAATTCCACTCGTGGCCAAACGGTAAAAGATGACTTTGTACTTATCAGCCGACAGATCCCTCCCACCACAACGGTCCATAGTGGTGCGTTAAGTCATTTACATCTCTTGGGTTTGGTTATTTTTTCTTTTAAAGGTTGTGTTTGTAATATTACTCTGTATCCCCTCTCTCGTCTCTCTGATTTATTGTGTATTTCCTATAGTACTGCATACGGTTTTACTCATTCAAAGATACTAGATCGTCACTATCTCATTTACATCACCAAACAGCTTTACTAGAAAAATTCTGCTTCTTCTCGGTGTATTTTGATGAGAGTGCAAAGATATATCATCGAGAGCGAGAGAACCTTTTTCCTTGCTGTATTATTAAATGAATCTCACACTAAAGTCATTTCAGTCTATTCTAAGGCGTGAGTGAGGCCAATTGAAAGCCAATCTAACTGTCATGAGTGTCTTATAGCCATTGACAAATTCAATTCTAGAACCCTCTACTGATGAATTTTCTCTTTTCTTCTCTCTACTATGTTATCTTGTTCTCAATAGAATATGTTCTTGTATTAAAGCTAAGATTATTAATCTCTGTTACGGATGTGGGTTTCCTATTGATAGAAAAATGTATATATGCGAGTTATGTAATGATGTCCCCAACGCTCCCTCTTTTTAATTTCTCAATTCCCCTACTTTTCTTACCTCTTTTATGTAACCACTGTTGTGGAGTTGGTACAGTGTTGAGTGCGCTAGAAGTTTTTTGAAACTTTATCTCTGGATATTCCACTTCACATTTTAGCGAATATTTTACATAATAATAAAGGTTCACTGCCGTATTTTTAAAATTCCAGGTTTAAATTTAGGTTTGTTAACGTACGAATAATCATTTGTTCCTCTGTTTTCTCCTTTGAGTTTGTCGGTTGTTTCTGTCTGTTGTTCTTTTTTGTCTCTGTTTGTGACTGTGGGTGTGGGTGTATGGATGGTGATTTTGCACAGGCGGTACGGGCGCTTTGTTCTTTAGACTTACCAGACATCCGTGAGCATTAGCTTCTAAGCTTCTGCATCGTGAATAGCTCATCCGAAACCGGCTCCGGTAACTCTAACGCCTAGAACTATTGGACCACGTTGTCCTGAGACTCATGGATGCACAGAATGTCCAAATCCTGTCTTGTACTCACTTGATAGACTTACGACAATTACACAGATGGTCCTTATTTATATACCGTACTATTTTCTCTAATAACAGCCCACGTCGTATCGGCGTGAGGTATGGTATTCTACACTGATAAATAACAGTACATAACCCATATCTGCTTCCTCAGTTCCCGTAACCCCGATAACATCGCTCGAGAATCTTCAGAAATTCCCTAAAACTCTCGAGTTGTTTCCTGTTGGCTCTCAAAGACTTCCTTCTGGGGTCTATCCTGTCCTATCTGCATCACAATAATCTTACTTGCATGGTCTGCTACTGGTTTCCGATCCAGCTAGACTACAGAATCACAGAGATGGTCACGTTATTATAGTCACTATCTTTCGCATATAAGCCGTAGTCTATAGCTAGCACTTCGCATCGTACCTGATGTATCTTGATCTTCTGCAAATAGCTCTAAACTACGCGTGGCGACACTCCATTGCTTATGTTAGGGCGACTTTCACATATTGAGATAACTATACCAACGATGACTGCACATCGTGCAACTCCTTCTCTCACTATCTGATTAGCGTGCGGGACGGAGCCAAACTCATTTCACAATCTATCCTCAACCGATCTCGTGATACAAAGAGTCGTAAAATACACAGAAGGCCATACACACATTTCGGTATCGTCCTAACCATCTTGCACTCGTATTGAACCCTATTATTAGTGGATCCACCACTGAGTCCTTATCGTCTCTATCAAGAAATAACACCACCCCTTTCACGCGTCACTATCGAGGAAATCACCGACCCAATCAGCTTTCATTTCACTTGAAGTTTAAATACACTTATTCTTTCCAACAAGCCTTGCGCATCTCTTGGCACACCACTAGCCTATGGCTTGCCTTTTCTGGCACTTTAATCGGCTGACTGGGGGGCATTGCGTTGCTATTGTTACGCTAACTATAAGTGAGCATGGTGATGCTCTTTCTGACCTGGACAGACACGCCTTAGGCTTCTGCCGATAAGTGCGGAGCCCGTAATCATTTGAAGATTCGGTTAAATGCACAGGCCATCAGTATCCTTCTTCACGACTAAACTCTTATTCTTCTTCCTCTACAATCCATGCGTTCGTCATCGATGCTTCAGTTCTCGTGAACCAATATACAAGTGCCAAAGCACTGATCAGTGCGTATCGGGGTTGGAGAAACTTCTCATTCATACTCTCTCTTTCATAGCAGCTCCAAGCATAAATTGTATCAAATTCATCTTCTAGAAATCATCTAGCAAAATCGGCCTCTGATATAATCCGGATCTCTATATTGAGTCTCGGTAACGCAAACGCTCACTTCCGATTAACAATTCTTGAACTGGTCGCTTGACCTTCACTTTGGTTCTCCTACTGACAATCCTTCTGGCCTCTGCCAAAAACATCTCTAACAACTCTTGTATAATCATCCTTTTCTCCTCTCTTTATTCGCTCTGGATGGTTTCTGTGCAATACCCAAACTGAAAAGGCCAATCTCTTCGGCCTCGCAGTTTTCTCTTAACTCAACGGGAACATTGCTGGCATTCCTGGTTCCTCCTCTGATCTCTCCGCTCAGACGCCGTAGTCTGCCTAAGTCCTTGCTGTGAGTCACATTTGATCGGGATGCATGGGCTTCTGAAATCTTTGAACGTAGGAAGGCGGTGGCCCGGATGGCATTCCTCCCGATTTTGCACGGGAGTGTAGCTTCCGTGCGTGACGCCCGCCCCTCGTTCAATTCTATATTCTGCTATGCTCAATCTAGCACTCTCCTCAGTGTGTTGGAAGCGCGCATATGATCTCTTACACGTATTCCGAAAAAAGAAGCCGCTCTGATCCTCTAACTAATCGCCTTAAGTAGCTGCTAGACTTGGATATTATCTAAGAATCTTATAACAGATTTATAGTTGTTCCCGGGCCCTTAGGAGACTACGGAACATTCGTGTGGCGCACTCTTGAACATATCCATTACATTATGATACCGGTATGGCAGACGCGTCACTCGCTCTCCGAAACTCGCCCCATCCTTTGCGGTTTCCTCCGTTCTGCAATCTTCTGTTGCTTACCTTATTCTAAGCTTACATCTATTCAAATCGACCAAATATCGATGTTGTTGAGGCGCGTACTTCTGTCTTTTCTGTCAATAGTGTAGTGGTTTACCTCAGGGTTCTGTCTGTCTACTACTTATTCCTAGCCTTTTCATTAATGATTCCTCAACCTGGCACATCTAACTCTATCCACTCATATGGCCGATGACTCGACCTTTCATGCTTCAACTAATTTCAATTCTGCTCCCTCATTTTACTCCTAGAGATGCCCCTCTCGTCCTTAACCTCTCCCGAATTCTTTCTCGCTGATCTACAGCAGAATGGTGCCGGTTGGGTCGTTCAACCTTGTGAAGATTTTAATCTCGTTTTAAAAACCAACTATCTACAAAATCCTCCTCTCTAAGACACCTTCTAACTTTCCTACTCTTCGACGGTTCTCTCGTCTCTCACCTGTTGACTAATATAACATCTTGGCCTTTAACATAAAGCAAACAAAGATGTCTTGGAAACCTCTATATCACCGGCGGTTCGCCTAGGGCGCGGCGCTTCAACAGAAAACTAGGGAGTTCTGTTTAGACTGCGTGACTTTTTTTTCCTCTTTCAGTTACTCCAGCTATACAAGGTCTCATCCGCCCTTGTATGGAGTACTGGTCTCATTATCTGGGGGGGTTGGTTTCACCCCGGACTCTGGATGGGTTCGATCCAAAAAGGCCAAAAGGCGTACAAAGTTCCCCAAAAACTTTCTATTCCCTGACCCTCTCTTCTTGCTGCGCGGTGGTCGGTGCTTTATCTGTCTTTATAAGGTACCGTAACGGCAAAGTCTCGAGGAACTTTCCACTCGCGTACCACCTTACCGACGCCACGAAGCACAAAGGTGCTGTTCGGCACATGATTCTGTGTTAATATAGTAACTCCAGACTTGTTCGCTGCGGTGCTTCCTTCTTTCCTGCCACCTCTGTTCTGTGAATTTTCTTTCCAACTCTGTGTTCCTACTCAATTTATCTCCCTCTACTTTAAAGCCTGCGTCCTGTGCTCATCTGCGTAATTTGCGTTAGATGAATGTTTGAGACGTTTAACCACGCCCTCCTTGAATAGGGTCTCTTGCCGTGAGCGGCGGTGTCAAGTGTAAAATATATATAAATAAGAAACAGAAATAGAAAATATATGAATATATTTCATAAATAAATACAATTAATATATAATTATAAAAATATATATATATAATATATATTATATATAGTAATATCATGTTTATATATATTAAATTATATATATATAATTGATGTAATTGAAATACAAAATTTCTTGCAAATCTGATTTTGAGTAGTGAATTACCCTAGCGATTCTTAAAGCCGTTTTCGTTTTTGCATTTGTGCTAAAAAAATGATCAAGTTTGCGTTCGTTTTAGTCCACCTTGGCCACCAGTCCTAAAAAAATGCTCCACTAACGTAAGCAACTTGCTGTGTAATATAGAATAAAATTCTGTACAACTTTAGAGAATTAAAGAAATTCCTTACGTTTGATGAGCATTTTTTTTACGATTTTGCGCTAAGGTTGACGAAAACGAACGAAAATTTGAACATTTTTTAGCACAAATGCAAAAACGAAAACGGCTTAACTTGAAGATAAACCTGTATTCCATTCCTGTTCTTTTGAGGAAACTTCTGCACCACCTCCTCATAAAATTTCGATCGAATTTTTAAGTCATCGACTTTTTATTGAGCAGCGACAGAACTTACCGAAGCATTCCTATTAGAATTTGGTACCTTCTGCAACCATGAATATTTTTTTCCCATTCACTTTTATGTTTGCAGTCACTATCATAAGATGACTTCCGCTTAGACATTGAAAATAATGCTGCAAATCACATGAACATTGTGCAAAACGTTAAAATGTGCAAGCTCACGCACATCTACACAGACACACTAAGTACTGCTTAATAAATGGAGTGAAACAAGCCTATTACTCCATTTTTACATTTAATTAGACACTGTTGAAGATTGGCTATCTTTGTCTTTCTATATTATACAGGGCAAATGTCCTCGAAGAGCTACCACTGAGTTGGAACTCAGCAATTCGAAGCCTCCTACGTTTACACATGAGTGCAATTAAAGTGACGCTAGGAACGTTAAATTTGTTGCTAGACAATGGGTTACAAAATCCAGCCTTGTTCAAACGTGTGGTTTCATGTCTGGCAGTGCTCTCCACACTTCTATTATGTACAATTCGTCTCCCATCTTCTGTGTATCTTGGTTAAAGGTTTTAGTCTCCCTCACTTGTTAATATAAACTGGCTCTGCTCACCGCGAAATTTGCGTAAAGTGAAAGTGTATTAGATTTTTATTTTTGACACTTTTTATTATATTTTATTCTCCTACCGATATGGCTTCTGCTCGTGGCGTGTGATAGCTATATTAAAAACGAACAATTTAACATTTGTTTTCTGATCATTAAGTATGTCAATACATTGCTCTGTATTATTTCATTGTATTTTTTGTTATAATTAATTTCAGTCAGATTTTGAAATAAAGTATGGTTAATATTTATATAATTAATAGGTATTCTCAAACTTGTCAACAACTAAAGTGGAAAGATCAAATTTTAATTGGTGTGTTGAGTGTATTATCCGTAATATTACATAAGATGCAACATTGTGATAATTTATCATTTTATCGGTATATTATAATGTATTATGTATAATATATATATGACTAGTATATTATATATAGATTGTGAGTGATAGTAGATAGTATAGATATCTTACATGATAGTAATTGAGATATATATATATATAAATTTATGAAGGGATATAAATAATATATCATAAGATATTACGAATATTTAATATATATAATGATTTATATAATTATATATATATATATATATATAATATGATATATATATATATAATATTATATGATTGATAATATATATTATATATATATATATAAAATATATAATATTTATATAGTTATATATATATATATATATATAATATAATATATCATATATTAATTATACTATATATGATATTATATAATATATAATAGTATATATATACAACGTATAAAATATATAAATATATTATATACTATAATATTATATATATATATAAAATAATATATATATTATATAATATGATATATATATTAGTAGCATGAATATTAATCATTTTAATATTTACTCATAATAGCAGTGAGTCAGTTCACAATTAAACGTCAAAATAATTAATCAACACCTTTAGGAAAATATTCAGGTATATGGAATCCCGTCATATAACAAGTAGTAAGGAAACGCGAGTAATGCGGCTAAAAACTTACCAAAATTTAGGAACGATTTTGGTACGATTTCGTACCAATTTTCTCACGGTCCTTCCTATGGTTATTTAAATTCGAATGCTCCAATTCGTTGATTGAATTCACTGTTCTGGAAATAATAGACTCATTCTGGGGAGTAGGAATCCATTTGTAAGGTCGAGAGCCTTCCGGAGGGCTTGAGACTAAAATGATTCTAATACTTAATTCTGCGCCCCTGCGAATCTAGATTCTTATTCTTGAGGTCGAGAAACCCAGAATCTATTTTGAAGGCTGAATCTGAACCTTCTCTTTTATAAGGTCCCTGAGATCTGAATCCTTTCCTTTCTTAGAACCATAGTCTGGACCTCACCGTTTTGATGGTTGGGAGTTTTCCATTGTTCTTTCCCGTTTAAATGCGGCGGACAAACCTTCTCACTTTAAGGATAAGAACATTCTACGAGAAGAATGAGAACTCCTGCTATAAGACAAACAGCCTCCCGAATATTTATTTTATATCTTACTTCTGTACCCGTCATAGCGATGTATCTTTTTTTTCATAGAAGACGTTTGAGAGATTAATAAACTCAATTCCTTAAATATGATATTTATCCCCAATTTTCAAGTAATAAAACGTTTTTAATCAATAGCCATATATAGGATGCAAATATGTGCGTGCGTTTGTGTGTGTGTTGTTTGTTTGTTGTTTTTTTAGTTTTATATCATACTATGAAGTAAGAATTTATATATACTAATTGATATATATATATATATATATATATTTATAAATTTATTATATATATATATATATATATATATATATATATATATTATATAAAATAATATTATATATATATTATTATATATATATAATATAGTATATACTATAATATATATATTATTAAATATATTATTATATATATAGATATAAATATCTATATATATATATATATAAATTATTCTATATATATTATATATATATCATATTAATATTATATATATATATGTTTACTAAAAGATTATGCTATATATATATATAAAATATATATTATATCTATTATATATATATATATATATATATATATAGTATATTATATATTTATAATATTATATAATAAATAATATATATATTTAATATATATATATAATATATAATATATATATTTTGAATTTTTTTAAATGTTTGTATTTTATTGTTTTTAATTTGATTTTTACGTTACTTTTTTATCACTGATACTCAAAATCATTCAATCACATATTAGACTTGTCCACTCACCTACTAGCCTAAGCTTAAATGATCAATTTGCTACGTCATACATATACCATTTTTCTTGATTACAACTCACTCGTCGATATAATATACAAAACCATTCCATTTAACTAAAGTTGGCTTTAAACATAAAATTCATTCCCCTCTAAAAGATATTAAAAATATTTCATTTTTAGACGTTTCTTAAAGCAGTAAAAAACTAAACGCACACCAGCACACACAAGGCGCCACTAACATCGCAAAAACACACAAGCACCCATAAGTTTTCAAACTTCATCAAAGAACAAGGTTAAAATGATATTGAACATATGGGAATTTTAATGTCTAAGTACGTTATAACATCAGGAATGAAATACATAAATAAATGGTAAACAACTTTATATGAATCTTCAGTAGCAAACAAGATAATAAAGAACATATATTATATATATATATTATAATATCTAATTATTAATAATATATATATAATATTATATATATCATATATTATATATATATATATATATGTATAGTATATAATATCATCTAATATATTTAAACAAAAGAAATATCACAATTAATATAAATGTCTATGTAAACAACTCAGGGACTGTAAATAATTTTTCAGGACATAGATATATATATATATATTATATATCTATATATATTATATATATTATATTATATATATATTATAATTATATATATATATTAATATAGTTACATAATTAAGTAACAATTATATTAGAACATCGATAGAAAGCGCGAAATTAGAACATTTTAATTAAATAGTTGTCAGTCCTTCATTTTAATTACTGATATACAGTTGTCTTCTCTCTCTCTCTCTCTCTCTCATTCCTCTCTCTCTCTCTCTATATTATTATAATATATAGTATTATATAATATATATAATATATTATATTATATATTATATAGATAATATATATATTATATATTATATAATATAAATATATAAATAATTATATAATAATTATATTATATAATAATTATATAATAAGTATATATATATATATATATTAATATATATATTAATATAATAATATATATAATTTATATATAATATACTAGTATTTATATATATATAATATAATATTCATATATATATATATTATATATATTATAGTATATTATATATATATATATAATATATATATATATCTATATAATATAATTATTTAATATATATGGTTCTGGTATTGATAAGTTATATTGATAATCCAATTTCTATAATCAGCTACATTTGTGTAAACACCTGGGAATCGATTTAAGCCACAGGGGAAGGGTCCAAAAGACACGATTCCAACTTGAAAGAAGGGAGGACCACCCTCGCCACTCATAACAAGTGGACCTCCAGAGTCACCACTGCAGGTGTCAAAACCTTCTTTAGTTCCTCAATCCAACTGCAATAAAAAAGAAAATCAAATAAGGTCGAAGTAAGCACTTAAAAAAAAAAAAAGTAGTTATAATGGGTGATTATAATTTTAAAAAACTTGCTCTACACAAATTATATATCATCATCATCATCATCTACCTTATTTTCCCCGACTGTGGGTAAGGTGAGTGACATGCACCGGAAACAGAATAGTAGTAGAAAATATGACAACATCGATAAAGAAAGCCCAGCTTGCCGCCTCTTATTCTATTAGTAGAATCGCCAGTCAGAAACTTCACTCACTAGAAATCTCACGACTGCGAAGACTCACTATGGCATCTCGCAAATGTGGGGTTCATCCCTACCAGTGGTGAACCATACCCCTCACAAAAACTCCGCCATTCACTCATTATGCACCTTTCTTTTCGCTCTGCCAAACAATATCTCTCCTCAGTCATTCCTTTTACTGACTAAATGCCCTTGCTTGTCTCCCAGCCGTGAGATTTCCACACACTCACCACTATAGCATCCGCTAACCAACCGACTGTCATCCTGTCCTTCGCATGACAAATCCTCTCAACGTACTATTAATTTATTTTCAATTACCTTTCTTCAGAACGACACAAATCTCAAATACGTCATATTCGATTTTAATATCTTCTCACACCTAAACACCCTAAGATTGTCATCTAAAAACATGTACTTTAGATTATACTCTTATTCCAGACAATAGTCTCTTTACTATGAATTAACACAGGTAACAACACCATACTCTGCAAGACAATACGCCAACTCAAGACTTAGTCTTACATCCCTAACGATTATTGCACAGCCACCTTCGCATTCGAACTTTCATACTCACCTGCATCATCCGTCTTTCATCCGACATATATCTTAGAAAATTAAACCAGCTGTTCCAGCTGATCACCCTCTAACATAACTTCACATCTGAGGCTGTCTCATTGCAACCATAACCTTATCTTATCTACGTTTACTTTCAAACCTCCTTTTACATACCCTGTCAAATTATTATAATCTTTTCACTCTCTTCGTGAGATTCATCGCACAAAAAAATCATACACGCTATATGGTGGGGCCCTCCCTTCTCATCGCCCATCATTCTCACAATCTCCTGCCACCTCCACTCATAATTTTTTTCATACCACCATCATATAAATTTCTGCAAAGTAATAATAACACAAATGCGTCCCTGCTATTAATATTAAAACCAATCAACTTGGACCATTTATTCTTACACACGCCTCACTATCGCAATACATACTTTTGATTCCACTTAGAGTCTATCACGCAACATCATGTTACTATACCTGCCATATTGCTCCCTATTAATCTATCAATACCTGTTTGCAGACACCATAAACAAAATACAATTATTCTCTTCCCTCTTTCTCAAACATTGTTTTCATCAATCAGTTCAGTTACTTGACGCATTCTTTCGAACAAAATACCAGCATATCTTCCCTACAACACTGGATAAACTAATTCCTCTAACAAATTCTACAGTTCCGCTTATCTCCTTTACCCTTATTATTAAGGGTAATAATGAGCCTCCTCCAATTCTCAAGGACTATACTTCCATAACGTCTTTGTTATACATTCAATATTCAAAGTCAATCAATCTCGCCTCTCGTTCTGATCATTTCAACCAGTATTTATCTATAATTGCAGAATTATCATTTTCTTCAACTTTCTGCACTCTAGGAATTCTACAGCCTCCTCTAATACCTCATCCTTAATACCTTCTATCTTATGCACCGATCAACCCAGCACACATTCCTATATCCTTCTTCATTTCTGCCATGTTAGATATTTTTCGAAGTGTCTCACACTCCTACTCACATCCATTTATAGTTCGAATGCACCCCATATTTCATTATTCTAGCAGATCTCCTTATCTATTCTTAACTTCGTTGCTTATTTCAGAAGAGCTTTCCTTTTCCCTGAATTACCAATCATTCCTCATTTCCAAACTGTCATTTTCCCTTTTTTTCTCCTTACATAATTCCAAGCATTCTTTTTTCCATCTTAATAATTCCAAACATTTCTTTTTAAACTTCATCATTGGATACATTCAAACACGCTTCTTTTTACTTTTTAACGCTGCATCACACTCTTCATTCCACACTCCTGTTAAATTCCTACTTCCTACTTCAGCACATCCACATAGTTCCTTGCAGACTGATACAGACGCTTCTTCATTTGGCTCCCAGATTTGTTAGTTTTGCAACTTGTTCACATTCAATGATTTCTTGCGACCTCTTCTTAAATAACTTACCATATAACTTGGTTCATTTCCTTCTCATCTTAATTTCTAACCCACTCCTCCCATATCACCTTCCTCTCATCCAAGCCCCCAAACTAGTTTTACTTATATATATATATATATATTATTTACTATATATATATATATATATTATATATTATATATATATATATTAATAATTATATATAATAATATATAATTTTTATATATATACTATATTAATATCTGTCTTCTGTATCTCAAATTCTCAATACAAAATAATTTTAAAATTCACTAACCTGATTAAATAATTTTCCCGGTATCTTTCTTTACACAAAGCGTCGTCAGCAATTGGAAGTAACTGAAGAAGAATATACTGTTTATTTCCATGTCTGTCAATACCGAACCAAGCATGTCGACAGGAACTTTGTTTCTTGCAAATCTTGAAATGACGAAACGCATTGGTGGGATACATACACACTGGTTCAATTGTCACTGGTGAATATAAAGAAAGGATGATTCAGTTATATTCAAAAATAATATTAAATAAATTATGAATAAATGAATAAGGGAACGGTAGAAAAAAAGATACAATAAAGACTAATTTCAAAAGTGAATGTACGTGACAATTGCTTTTCAATTCAATGTTGTTCGATAGTACGAATTAAGCAATGTACATCAGAAACTTTCCTCTCTTGTTGACATAGGAAAGACGTTTCTGCGCACCAACTACAATATGATATGGATGTTACATTGTGCCTAAACATTTTCGTGCAATCTCTCAGTACTAAGTATAGTCTTCCAGAATTTATCACTGATCTAAAGTATAGGAATTCTTTTGATAACAAGCTATTCATCGACAAATGGGAAACAAAATTACCAAAGCAAAATAAAATTTTAAAATATAAATTTATTAAAGTTTACCAAGAGTAAAAGTTGTTTATAGGCAAAACTTAGACGACATAAAAATGCATTCATTATATTTGATTTAGATTTCGTTAACTAGAGCTGAAAAAATCTGCGTCATTTTGCGATCAGGCGTAGTATCGTAAAATTTCATTTATTTTCAATATCTTATTAATTAAAATTATGTAATGTTCTGCTTTTTCGACGAAAGAATCTTAAACTAATTAAAAAAATATTATTTAATGTTCTGCTTATTCGACGAAAGAATATTAAACTACTTATTTAAAGTTTAACTATATGGAATAGTTTCAGCTAAAAATGAACATATGCAGCACTATAAAAAGGAAGGATTTTGTTAGTTTACTACAATGCAAAATTTTGAATAAATGTTACCTAAACTATTAAAATATTATCAACCCTTTGCTTAGCATCAAACAGTTCCCTGAGGGAATAGCAAGGGCAAAATTTGCAACCCGGGGGAGAATCCCTTGACATGTAGTTGCTGCCTATAATATTTGTGTAGCCAATGAGCAGGTGAGAGGATCCACTGCAGGCGATTTCTGTGAGAGAGACATTACTCGAATGTTCGCGTTATTTGTTCAAAGTTTCGTCTCTCGCTGATCACTCGCCCAGCACACCTTCTAGCAGTAAGAACGGAAGCCCCTGACAGTACACAGAGATTTATCAGTTGATTGGAAGCGACATTTTAATGCGCCGGGATGTACGAAAACAGCTACGGAAAGAGAGGAGGTCACTCTGACCTCTGTCGCGGTTTTCATTGCCATTCATAGGACGCAGATGGATACGTAATTTTGTTTTCTTGAGTCAGGGGAACAGCGATGAAGATTTGGCTGTACAGTGATTATTATTGTGTTTTCAGATTTAGTGGAGGTTTTGAGAGCCTGGAGGAGCGAGAATTATACGAATAAATGAAAGAATTGGGTCTGTTAGGAATAAAATTCGAGAAGAATCATTATAATTCATGTAGCTTGCAGTAAAAAATTGAAACATTGAAAATGGAGAGTATTAGAAGAAGTTGTGATCTGGAGAGATATCAGAGGTCTAAGGAGTAAATATTTTAGAGCATCAGTAATAACTGAAGTGAGCCAGGAACCGCAAGTGAGAACAAGAATGAGTTTAAAGGTATCCTGGTGGTGATTTAGTAGGGCACGATAGAGCGATCAGGCCACAACATTGATGGGAGCACTGAAGTCAAAGGGTGTACACTTCATTGTAGATAAGGCAACACCTTGCAAGGATTTGAAAGTTAAGAATGCTATAGAGCTGTGTTTGTAATAGTCAGTAAGGAAAGTTCTAAAGGTATTTTCGCAGAATGTTGTAAGACGACGGTATTGGTTTTTGAAGAGCGAAGATAATTTATTTCATATAATTTATTCCTTCCGTAGAGTAAGGCCGGCATCAAATCGGCTTCACTTCCGGACCGAAAACGATCTTGACAGATTCTGTGGAATAAGGTCGTACATCTTTTGGATGAACAACAGAGTAATATATTTGGAGTCAACCCTAAATAGCAACCATAGATCTTAGGGCGATGCGAACATGTGGAAATTACTTGTAGTCAACCCCCCAGGATTTTGAGGTGAGATGACGCAATAGGTCATGCTCATGATGTCAAGTCGTTTTCAGGTGTTTAATGTGAGGTGCGTATGTCAGGTGGTCATCCAGAATAAGGCCTACAAATCTGACCTGTGAAATAACATAAATTCGTGAACCATATAAGGTTTGATTAGCGGGAGGAAGGTGACAGGTTCTTCGACTCCCTTTTTCCCGAAATAGTACTGCTGAGGTTTTGGTGGGTGAGAAGTGGAAGTTATTTAAAGTGTGAAATGTTTCAATTGCTAGTTGAAGGTGACGTTCACTGTTTAAGCCAGGTCATCAACATGCAGGGAAAACTTGACCGTCTCTGGGTTGGTAGTAACGACGCCATTGAATCTGAGAGCAAATAATATCACAAAAGACACTACCATGAGGAACACCATCATCTAGAATAAAGTAGCGCGATAGAACAGACGAGCACCAGATATGGATGGATCTGATGGCAGAAGGCATTGTATAAAGGGTGGAAGCTCTGCTCGGAATCAAGCGTGTGGGGTTTAATGAGGACCCTAATTCTCCACGATGTGTCATAAGCATTTATAAGGTCAAAGAATACACCAAGGATCATTCCGCCGGTTGTGGAAATTTCCCGAATGTCATGGTGCAGTCTTAACAAGGGATCCGTGGTCGAGCGATTTTTGCCGAAGTCAAACTGAAAGTTTGAAAAAGCCTGGCGACTCTCTAGAACTGGGTGAAGGCGGCCTGCGACCATGTTGTCCACTTCGAATATATAATTTCGAATCTTTCCCAGGTTTGGGAAGAGATTACAAAAGCTGTTGTCCAAACAGAAAGAAAAAAGCATTCGATTCAGATCCTTCTATACAGATCTGCAGGAAAGTTGATAAAGATGGGTGAATGTGACGGGGCATTATATACAAGATAATGTCTGGGAAAGGGGCACGTTTTTGATATTCATTAGTATAGTTTGATACTCTGCAAGTGTAAAGAGACAGTTAAATGTTTGATTCTCTTTCTCTGTTGAAAAGTCTTCCGATACATTAATAATTCTTGATTTTTGAAAGGCTTCAGGATAGCGGAAAGAGCTCGAGTTGCTAGCAAAACTACAGCCTAATGAATCTGCTACATCTGCTGGGACAGAGATCATGTTGGTTATATCAGACCAATAACGGGGAACTGTGGGTGGAGAGACGGGGTGATTTCTGTTCAATTTTCCACACTGAAGAAAGGCTAGTTGTGGAGTTGACCGTCGAATTATAAGTCGAAAGTATTGTTTAGGCGTTTGGCGATTGAATCGGCGAGATCTCTCCACAGCCGCTTTGAAAATAATCATATTTGGGGCGATGCGGGTCCGTTTATATAGCCTGTAGATTTTTTTTTTTCTCAGAGTCAGCTTGTGCACACTCTTGGGACCACCAGGGCGTTGTCGATAGCCTACCTGAGGAAGATCGCGGGATTCAAATTTCTGCTGCTGTGATGATAAAGAAATCAGAACCCTTCGGCATAATATATAAGTATATATATATATATATATAATATATATATATGATAATATATATATATAGTATTTTAGTATAATATATATAATATTATTATATATATATATAATATATATATATATATATAATATAAATTTATATATTATATATATATAATATATATTATATTTATAATAATATATATATATATCATTACTTATAATATATAATATTATATATATATATATAATATATATATATATATATATATATATATATATATATGATATATATTATATATATATATTATTATATATATATATATCTATATAATATATTATATATATACATATAGTATATATATATTTATTCACTTAAAAATAAAAAGAGTAGAAAGATATAACACATGTAACAGCAAAAATTAACATGCGAATTTAGTTTTTAAAATTTTTAAATCTGTAAAATAACTTTGAGTTTATTTTTAGTTTCATAAGAGAAATTATTTAATTATTTGTTCGAAAAGAAGAGAAACTGAAAAAAAAGCATGACTGTTCGACTACAAGAGAAAATTTTGGTGATATTCTTCAAAAATCTGGTTTACTTTTAACTTTTCTGTATTTTGCAATTTAAAAAAGCTGAATTGTACACAAGAGAATTACAGTTTAGCAAGTACAAGGAGTACGGAGTCGAGTCCCGAGTTCGGAGTTCGGTCCGAGTATCAATGCGATTGTATGCGTATCGAAGATCGTAAAGGAACAAAATCGAAATAGAAATCCATACAGACGATAGGAAGCGATTATCTTTTTTTTTTTTTCTTTTTTTTTTAAAAGTTTCACACCTCACGGGCATGGCCCTATTCAATCAAGGAGGGGAACTTTCTAGGTAGTTTCTACCTAGGATCCGAACTAGGATGTCGAACCCGCGACCTGCCATGCGACTCCGTCCTCTACGTTTTGTCCACAGTTCATGAAATAGCCTTATTTTATCATTCCAATCTAAAACAAATTAATGTTCACCTCTCTAAGCGACATGTTTTTACATTCCAATAAACAAAAATAGCAAAGGACATAGGTCAGGAAGATGCAATCAATGTAGTAAAAGGAATCCTTGTCATTATAAACAAAAATAAACATTAACTACTGAACATAGAGTAATAAATTAAGCATATTTTTAAATTATTATTAATATTTTCTCTTCAGTTCGCAGTCGTAAAAATTGAACATGAAAAATTTTTATTAAGAAAGAAGCCTTAAAAACATTTCCTGCCTGAGTTCGGCTGATCTAACACAGTGCGCGCTGTCAAATATTTTTACTAATGATGGCTGCACATTTAAAGGAGCTTTCGATTCCAGGTTCTAAAATATGAAATCAAGTATTTATTATATGTATATATATAGTATATATGTGTGATATAATAATTATATATATACAATTAATATATATATTATATTATATAATATATATATATATATATTCTATATATTATATATTATATATATATATTATATATAATATAATTATATAATAGTATTATATATATATATATATTATATTTATATATATATATATACTATATATATACTATATATATATATATATAATTATATAGTATATTATATATATATATATATTATATTATATATATATGAATATTATTATAATAAATATAAATCTATTATATATATATATGTATATTATATTATATATTATATATATACATATATATATAATATATATATATAATATATATTCTATATATACGTATCATACGTTATCACAATAAGCAGTTAAGCTTTACACAAAAGCTAATAAAGAGATCGTGGTTTGTATTTGTGAAAAAGTTTACAAATTTCAAGTTACTTCACTATATATAATAATATTTTGGAATTGTAAGAGAGTGTAAATTTCGTAAAGGAAAAAGGGACTCCCTTCGAAACTTTATCCACCAGCAAATAGTATTTAATGTATGCTAAAATTAGAAGAAATCTGTGTGAATATCTGGCACAAGGTTGATAATAGAAAATATTTGAACACATGGGATTATTGAAAGCTGACAAGGAAAACATACTTTTCCTTTTTTAAATCTATATTAACCCTCGAAATGGTTCTGTATTTGATAAATCCATTTTTCCAAGACATTGAGTCTACTAGTGACGATGTGCAAGGACAATTACTTACTGAATGGAACTCATTGAGGATAAAATAAACTCTAAGCAAAGGTAAAATTGGGTTCCTTCTAAAGTATTTATTTCTTTTACGAAAAAAAAAGAAAAAAAAAAAAAAAAAAAAAAAAAAAAAAAAAAAAGAAAAAAAAAAAAAAACAAATAGAATATTAATTGAAAAAACAAGTAAAAACTATATGGCGAATTATAACATTTTTCTATGTTCTTCCATAAGGAAATATTTGAAATAAGATTAATAATATGCTAATACTAATACTAATAATACTAATAATACTAATAATACTAATCAAACTTAAAATATATACCTATAAAATTTCTAATATATGTTGGGAAGGGAAGGGGATATGATTTAAAAATTTTCTTTAAAAAGTTAAAAAGGGGAGAAGGATATAAAAATGCTATGAAACATTGATGCTTACTGACCGATGAACATATTAATTGAATATGCCGGAAAGAGAATCCTCACTCAGAATGTTCTAAAACAATGAGTAGAAAGTTTAAGAAATTGATCAAGATATTATAAACTAAGAACGATAAGGCTGAATGATGACATTATTTTTGACGGATGTCAAAAGTCTCAGCTTCTTGAAGTCTTGCTGCTATGTGTACACAGTTCGTGTATATATATATAGTAGATAATAAATTATATAATTATATATAGTATATAATATAATTATATATATTATATACTATAATATATATATATATTATATAATATATATTATATATATATATTAATATATAATATTATATATATATATATCGTATATATATATTATATATATATTATATTAATATATATATATATATATATTATATATATAATATATATTATATTATATATATATAATTAATATATATATAATATATTATATATTATATATATATATGATAGTATAAATATATATAATATATATAATATATAATATATATATATATATATTATATATTATAACACATATTATGTAATATATAATAAATAATATTATATATATCATATACTATATATATATAATATATAATATATATATATTAATATAATATTATAGTATATATATATATATATATATATATATATATATATATATATAGATATATATTATATAATTATATATATAAAATATTAATATATATATATATATATAATACTATATATATATATATTATATATATATACTAATATATATATATAGTATATATATATATATATATATATATATTATACTATATAATATATATATATATAACACCGGTATATATAATATATATATATATACTAATATATAATATATAAATATATAATAGTATATATATATATATATATATATATATATTATATAATATATATATATATTTGAAATTATGTTTGGTGAGGAAGGTTAAATTATTCCGTCAGTTTCTTTTATATGAATGATAAAGCACATTAATTTGGATTAAAATAAGACGCTTTTCAAGTGATTTCTGGTCTAGTTGTGGAGATTTCGACTAGTTGGTAGCATGACAATTAACTTCGCATGGCTTTTGAGGCTGGGCGATATTGGTGCTTTACTTCTTCTCTATAAACGGTCGCAGAGTATTGAAAACATTCGCGATCGACACCACCTGCATCATGCGGGACGATTTTTAGATAAATAATATATTAATATAATTTATAATATATATATATATATATATTATTATATATATATATTATATATATATAATATATGATATATATATATATATATATTTAATATATATATATTATATATATATGTATATATAGTTGCTTATAGTGTGGTAAAATCAAGTTACATTCAGTCAGAGCTCCAATGAATGTGTGTAGTTATTCGTTTGGTTTTTTTTTTTTTTTATTAAGTGTGTTTTGTATTTATTGATGCCTGTTTTAAGTGTTTAACTACTTATGGTTTTAATATGTTGAAGCACTGATGTTAACTTATAAAGAAATTATTCGTTTTAATTTTTGATTTAAAGCTTTTTTAGTTATGTAGATACTTATAGTTATTTTTAGGATGGGCAGTTGAAGCAATACTTAGTTAGCTTAGTCTAGGTTATGTTTTTTTTATTTTTATTTTTTCTCGATGGTTCACTAGTTTTTTGGCGTTTACTAATTTGAATATCCGTTATTATAATTTAGTTTTTAGCTTCCATTTTTTAGTTGATCAATGGTATTTTTTTTTCTTTTTTTGTATGCAATTTTTTTGAAAGTGTGAGAGTGTGCGATATTATTATTTTCGTAAATTATCATATTTAAAATATTTAAATATCATAATTGGATTTTAGCGTATTTAAAATCAGTTTATTTATAGTTTTAGCTTACGAATAATTATCTCGTTTCTTTTGGGTTTTGTCGTTTGTTTCTGCGTGCTTTTTTGTTGTTGTGAACTGTGTGCGTGTATGATGGCGGATTGCGCAGGCGCGGGCTTTCATTTGACTTTAACAACATCCGTGCTGCACTCTAACTTTGCATCCGTGTAATACCACCCAGAATCTTATCACATTCATTACTCTTGACTGAGAGCCAAATGGCTACATATATCAATCAACCACTCATTGTTAAATATCCACAAACTATAAATTAGGTTCCCTGAAGACTTTAGTATGTGCTATGTAAACATAAACACCCGTAACACGTCTTGAGAATCTTGAATCCCTAACTTCGATGTTCTGTGGCTTAACTTTCTCTCTAATAAATAATCTTATGCTTCTACTATTGTTCTCCTAACAGAGACTTTCACGCCTTTTTTGATTACTTACTACTTCTCACGAGACTGTTATATCTTCTCATCCAAATATGAGGTCCTTTAGGGGTTTCAATGTACATAACACTGAATGGTTGGGGTCTCCTCATACAGATTTAGGTGGGAGGAGGCCGAATCTTCAGCCTTGTCACATTTGACAACACTTCAAAAACCCCACACATTCGGATCGTCCCAACCATTCTTGAACACACTTGACCTATGTTTCCACTAGTCCTTCTTCTTAAGAATAGACCACTTTCGCTCCTATCGGTAAATCGTAACCACAACTTATATCTCTTAATTTAATACTTCTCTCAACAGCTCCTCCTGCCCTAATCGTTTTTCTGGCACTTTGTCGGCGATTGGGCATTGCGGTTGCTTTTACGCTAATATAATTGTAATGACTGGCTTTGTCTCGTGACGCTTCGACTTCTGCGAATAATGGTGGGAGCTGTAATCGTGTGGATAGCATGTGGGGGGGTTCCATCCTTCTTCACTAAATCTTCTCTCCTCATAATCATTGGTTCGGATCGTGCTTGTTCTCTGGCATTCAGCTAGAGACAGTGCGTATCGGGAGTGGAAAAATTCTCGTTCCATTCAGTTAGCTAATTTCCATTCAGCTTGGAATCGTTGCAGAGATATTATTCGGCGAGCAAAGAGGTGCTTTCGTAAAAGGAAAGGTCGCTGACCTACATGTTTCTCCAACCCTCCCCCGCCCCTTTTTGGGGTTTTTCCCCCCTTCCCCCCTACCCCTGACAAAAAAAAATCTTTCTCTGGCTCTTTGCAACACATCTAACCAACTTCTGTATCTGTCTTTCCTCCTCTTATTCCCTCTGATAGTTCTGTTGCTAATACTCTAACTCGATAGGCAAATCTATAGGCCTATTTGCTGCCTCTTAATTCAACTCTGGACGAATCTGGTAATCCTCCTCCTACTCCCTCTCCTCTCAGGTATCCCATGCTTTTACTTGTGATTACATTTGATCTGGTGCATGGGCTCCTGAAATCTATGAACATTATGAAGGCGAGTGGTCAAGAAAACATTCTTCTCCGAGTTTTGAGGGAGCGTGCTTCTAAATTGGCATCAACCCCCATTCAACTATACTTTTTATGCTTCAGTACTGGCACTTTCTTTCAATGTTTGATGCGGGCATATATCCAACCAATTTCGAAGAAAGTAGCCTCTCCAACCCTTTTAACTATCGCCTTGTAGCCCTCACTTGTATTCTATCTTTGAAACATTTCTCAACTTTCATTTCTTTGATTCTTAGATCATCTGGAATTCTATTCCCTTCTTTTTGGTCATCAGAATGGCTTTTGGCGTTCGAGGTCTACTGGGGATATACTTTTTAATCTCAATAGTTTATGGTTTTCTTCCCTTAGGGACTATTGTTGACTTGTGTGATAGCACTTGATTTATTTAAGTACTTGACCGGACATGACATGCATTGCTGCTCTCCAAGCTCCCCTTCTTTCTGCTTTCTCATTCTCTTTGTTTACTTATGCCTAGCTTTCTTTATAAATCGCACAATATCAGCTGTTGTTAACGGAGCAACTTCTTCTTTCTTCCACGACAGTGGTGTTACTCAGGGGGCTCTGTCTTATCTAATACTCTATTTTCACTTTGCGTTAATGATCTTAACAGCTGCTCATCTAACTCTATCCATTCATATGTCACTGCCTCGACCCTCCATTCTTCTATTCATTTCAAATCTGATCTCTCTTTTGCCTCTAAAGTTATCTCTCGTCTTAATATTTCTGATGGTGTTTTGTCCTTGATCTGGATAAAATTTTTCAGTGGAGTTATTCCAACCTTGTAAAACTCATCTCTTTAAAAACCCAACTTCTACAAATTTCACACTAATCACCTAACTTTCCGCTATTTTTGACAGGTTTTGAAAGACCACAGCCTTTCTGAAGAATAATGGTATTACGTGACCATGATGCATAAAAGGAAAACGCCTATATTAACATACAGTTACTCAGATATGGGTTAAATTGTTTTTAAGCTTTGGCGGTAGCTTTTTCGTGAAATAAGTAGCATCTGTGCGGCACATCACCAAATAGGTCGAAAATTAATAGCCACTGAGGATTGAAGTACTTGAATTTTTAATTTTATTTATATTTAATTTAATATAATATATTTGAATTATTATTCTTATATATTACTATATAGTATATATAGGTACGGGGTGAGGATATACGTATATATATTATATATTATCATATATTAATAATATATATTATCATATATATTATCCTTATATACTAATTACCTTAGGTATTAATATATGTGAAGGAGAGATGACTGAGGATATACAAAAGGGAATGGACCTTTTTCTGGAAGAAGCGCGAATCAGTGTTAACAGAGATGAGAATCAGGGGAACCTCCGGTTAGAATAATGAGATAGGATGGTGCTTTTGTAACTGATGAAATGGATGTGAGCGGAGTGTGGAAAGAACACTTCGAAAATCTGCACAATATTGAACAGTAATGATGAGGTGTTGTTGAATGTGTGTGGTTTGATGGTGCAATGAAGGAATGGTTTTTTGGGGATGAGGTTTTCAGTTCAGCAGGAGGTAATGGGTAGAGTGAGAAAGGTATGAAAGAATGGTAATCTGCTCTTTAGCTGTTATCAATTAATAGTGAAAATGATCAAGAGTGTTAGTTGGCTCGAGATGGTTTGATTGAATTGGACTTTTGGGAAGTTGTGTAATAAGCGTTTATGGAGGGTTAGTTCCATTTCCAAGAGACGGATTGGAGGAAAGCGTACCATAGAGTACCTTCTTATTATAATAGTGTAAAGGCGAAAGGTGGTGATTGTAAGAAAATTTGAGAGTGAGAAAAGGTAAGTTTAATGAGTTGTTCGCGTAGGGAAGGTATAAATGATGCTGCGTGATTTGGTCTGGTTTGAAAGTGGAGTGCGTCGAGTGACTGAGGACTAGGTTGGTTTGAAAGAAACAGGTGGCTTAGGAGTGGTATCAGAGGATGTAGCTCGGATCACAATCTTTAACCGATTGAATACCAATAGACCGATTTTCAGAAACATGATGGTGTAGGAGAGAAGAAAGATGATAGACTTATATTTCAGAGTTATCTTAGGAATTACCAACAGAGCGTTTAATAGAGTTATATAGTGGAAGCTTTATGGCTTGGGTATACATCCAAACTCTTAGTGTGATGAGTAAATAGGATGTTATGGTTGTAGGTTGCTTCTGAAATGGCTCAAAAAGTATTGTATGAAGATAGTGAAGGTGGTGTAAGATATTTATGGCTGTCAATGCGGCATTGTTTAGGATAGCGGAGTGTAGAAGGCGTTTGCTGGTATGATCTCCTATGGTCTCTATTTCAATAGTGTATAATCGACCTCGATGGGGTTATGAAAGAAAGTTCCGTAGGTGGGGAATGCAGAAATGGTGTATAGACCCCACCATAGAAAATGGAGAATGGAGAGGAAGGTCCGTTGCGGGGAGGTGACCTACCTACTAAATAACGTTACTGCGGTGGAGTGAGTTTGGTTTCCCTGTGTTGGCGGAAAATTTGAAAGCCGAGTTTGAGAGGATTGGTAGAGAGATTTGGCCCAGTGTGTAATGTAAAAGGAAGGGGTTTGAAAGTAAACCTTAGATAAGAGTAAGGGTTATGGTTTGAGTGAGGACAGTTTTCCCAGTGTGGAGTGGGTATGTAGACCCTCCCGATGCAGCCCACTCGCGAGCAGATGTCTGAGTTTAATATTTAGAGGTATAGTGTTTGGTGTGATGAGAAAGAAGAGACGTGGATGATAGCATAAAGTGTTAGTAGGATAGGTTGCGATGGGCGGAAGGTTGCTTGAGTAAATTAAATCGTTGGTGTATGTAAAGGGACTAAGTCTATGGGGGAGTGCGGCGCTAGAGTCTTACATGAGGTCATGTTGTTACCTGTGGTTAATGGTAATGGTAGTGAGACTATGGTCCTGGAATACTAGAAATATAATGATCTAAAGTTCATATTGATTCAATGGAACAATCTTAGGGTATGCTCAGGTTCGAAAAGAATTAAATAAAATGAGAAGTGAACCGCATTGAGGGAGTTTGTGTGTGAAGAAATGGGGTAATGAGACATCAAATGAAGTATGTTGAGATGGTTAGCGCTCATGTTTAAATCTTTGATGTAATGTATAGTCCGGATACTGATTAACGGACTGTATATCTGTTGGAGAAAGTGTGTTGGGACGACCGGCTGGGAGAAGCTTCGTGAGAAGAAGTTAATGTGAGATAGTAGAACCGAATGTCTAGAAGGAAGAACATGCGAGTTTGGCAAGTTAAGGCGAGAAATAAGGTGCATGATAGGAGAGAATGATTGGATATTGGGGTATTAGCGTTGTGCCTTGGGCCAAGGGAATGAAACCCTACAAATATCTGACCGATTTACCATAGTGAGGGTCCGTCGTGGTCCATGAGCTCTAGGGTGGATTGTTCTGACTGCGACGGCTCTCACTAATTAATGGACAGAGGGGGCGGTAACAGGTGGGCTTTTCCTTTCGAGCGACTTATGTCATATTCTTCTACTGCTTTCTTTTTCCGTGCATACTACGCACCTTACCCACCAATGGCAACAAGAAGGAAGAAAAAAGAAAAGGAAAGAAAGAACATATATCATAATATACTAAAAAAGGTATTAATATCAATATAAATAATATATAAGTATTATACTTTAATCGTATTTATTATAATACCTGTACTATTTTTTTTCTAGGTTATATATGTATATAATATATATTATACCTATATATACTAAACATATTAAGTTTAAAGTGAAAAATGTGTGGTATGGTAAGCGAGGTCTAGGGGTATATATTTTATCGCTGATAACCGATACTACTCCCAGTCACCAAATTTCCTGATACCATTTCCCGAGATACCAGGGGTCAATCCGACGATACTTCGATACCATGGATATCAGGCTGGATTACTAATTATTTATGTATAACTATTATATACTAATTACCACAGCCATACCATAAAGATTTACTATACCACTATAAAATAATATACATCCTATATATTATATTATATATACTGTATAATATCGGCCTATACTCTAATATTATATATATACATATATACGCATTTGTAAATTTTACTAATGTAGTAGTCCCCATACAGCAGTTCTCTCCGGGGAAAAGAAAATTGATATTAATAGATAATACTTTATTTAATCTTAATACATGCTCAAAGTGAGCCCTACCTCTGCATTAAAACAGGCCATATATTCCTCTTCACAAAATCTTTCCATACCTCCATGAGAGGTTTAGGAGGATCCATTTTGATTAATTATTGCGTCCCTAAATCATAAGGGTGTGTGGACGATTCTGGTACACAATAGATTTGAGAGACCAACGCCAGAACATAGAATAGCGAGGAGTGTGTAAAGATCTGGTGGATCCGGGGGTGGCTACGATCACGGGCCCTCCCGTCCAATCCAATCTAGTTAGGAAGGTTTGGTTCCATAGTGTTGATTCCGCACGCCCCAAGTATGCAAAAATAAGATGCTCGGAGCTTCAGTCTGCTGAATAAAAGAGTTTTTCTGGCCGTCGACGTTTGAGGACATCTAAAGTAGTCAGAGCAAGAAGGTCTCTCGCAGTTAAATTCATATGGTTTCACCGGTGACAATATTATTTTTATTGAGGAGGGAGTGTAGGGCCACATGATTTAAATGCTCCTTCAGATTCCAGAACACACCATTGATCCTCCGGTTGTGTGATATGATTCTCCTCATCAACGTGATATTGTTATCTGACAAATAACGCGAATATTGTGCCGGTTCATCCTGAGCCTTTTCAAAATGATAGAAATGGGCTTCATCTGGGTGAAAAGGTATTGACGAATCCATATGTTAGCTCGCATCCCATTCACAAAATATCCATCCACTCTACTCTGTGTCATTTTTCACCATGTTTGAGGTGTCGACTTAACGATGTACTCTCTTGTTCGTAGTGAATTATTTGTAATGTCATACGAATTCGATGCACCCCTCTGATGATTTGCTTTTATGTTTTACCTCCTGGTTTTAACTCTTCTGCTGATTTTACAGGCTTTTTCAACATTCGCCAATTTCCCCCTATATAGGGATGTTTTTCATTTCAGCTTGCACCCCTCCTTTGGTCGCCCCACATCCTTCTGGCGGATCAACAAGCTGACAAGTTTTCTTGAAAAGCGTTTGATTAATACGGCAGACCAGTGGTATGGCTCAATGGTTGTCTCTTCAGGAGTGGCTGCGGTTGCAATCTTCCCTCAAAAATATACTGTGCGGTGTGTTGCCCTTGTCTACCAAACCATTGATCACAAAGTTTAACTTACTTGTGAGTGTGAGCTTAGTTTCTCAGACCATAATGGCAATTGAAAGCAGAAAAAATTAGAGTGGCTGGTTCTCAACTCCAATATTTCCTTTTCGAAAAACCTGAATATGGGTCGGCGACGACTTATGGACACCCTGTATTTATTTATTTTACATATCATGAATATATATATATAATATATATATATAAGGCCCTATATAATTATATATATATACTATAGTGGATATTTTATATATATATTTTATATAATATTAATATATAAATATATAAGATATATAATATATATATTTATATGGATATGGGTATATATATATATATTATCATATATATATATATATATAGTATAATAATTTTTACAGGTTAATTAAGTACAGAATTTCATGCCAATACATGGAGAAAGAAAAGCAATCGTGTCATTGTGTTGAAGATCGAGAGCGGCGAGCAGGATTGACAACTTACAGAAAACTCAGAATTAACACTACCCAAACATGTGGTTATGTCGGTGTCACTATAGAATTAGTAATTCTTTTAATTTTTTTTAGTAGTATAATTGTTAATTATCTGTTTTTTTTTAAACATTCTTGTATGTACAGTGTGTACTTCCACATATTTGTGTTATATTAATGTATGTGAGAAAATATAGGTTCCTCCACCTAATTTTCAATAATGGCATTAACTATCTTCGCTTCTTATGATTGAACTACTTTTTCTCTCTTGTCTCAAATCACTCATAATAATCCTATTTATATACAACTTTCCTATTATTACAGTTCTATATATATATATAATTATAGTATAAATATATATTAACTTATATATATATTTTTATCATATATTTATAGTATCTATCCTTATTTATATAATTTTATAGTAATATATACCCTGTAAATTAGTACTGAGCGATAATTTGTGGATACATATACGTATAAGGTATATATAGGGGAGGTATATATATAATATATATAAGTCATATTATATAATATACTATATAAATATATATTATTAATATCTAAATATAATACTAGGTAAACTCCGCCCCATAATAATAATATATAACATCGTAATATAAATAAGGAACAACGAAATAAATTAAGTATATACCATTTTAATATATATGGATATATATTATATCTAATATATAATATTATATATTATATAGAAATTTAACATATAACCGGAATTAGAAAACTGTTATTATAGTAAAACTCACTTAATATAATGATATAATATCTACGTATTAATTACCACTAAACCTCTATATTCCGTATAATGAGGGGGGGGGGGTTCTTTACTCTACCCAGAGTAAGTATTTTAGAGTCCGTGATGGAAAGTGTGTTCTTAATGTTCACCCCCGACATTGTGGAAATTGATGCAACAATATTTTAAGTTTATAGCACAACACGTTGCCAATCGGCTCAAACCTATATCATTTGATGCTCTAGCATCGTGGGCATGGTTAGAACTCTGATAAGGCGGACCTTCTGTTCTAGAGGCAGATTAGCAACAGGGATTTTGGATTTGTTAAAAAAATTCAGTTGCCTTTGCAATGTTGTCTATGTTTCAGTGAGGTGTGGGCAGTATTGAGATTAGTATATCAATACACTATGCCGTTTAAACTTAGATTAACTAATGTCATCAGAGCTTCTACGATCTATTAAGTATATATATATATAATAACCTCACCCCGTATATATATATAAGGCCCATAGATTATAAATATATATATAATATATATATATATTATATATATATAATAATATATAAATATATATATATATATATAATTACTAATCTCCATAATAATTTATGATAACGGTACAACTGCATTAACCAAGTGTCACTAAGTATTGAGATCCCACAAAATAAGCCATACTTTCTGACTATTCACACTGGCTGGAATTGAAACTGGACCTAAGCAGAGTGAACCGGTATGATGCTTGCCACAAACTACGCCACGATGGACTCAAAAGAAGCGGCGAAAAGGAATTCTTCCCTGTAGTGGATAAATAGAACCAACCAGAAGACATCCGGCGCCATCCCGTCCTGCTTGACCTTTCACGCCTCGGCTGCGCAACGCGCTGGTTTTGGGATTGCGGCCTTAAAAGTTCGATTTTCCTGTAGTCTCCCCCGTGTTACCCTCCTCTGAGAAGGGGATAGACATTAAAGGATATATATATATTTATATATATATATATATATATATTAATATATGTATTTATATATATATATATATTATATATATATATATATATAGTATATATATATATATCTCATACCTAATATATACCATATATTATGTTTTTTACGAAAAAGGAAAAAAAAATTTTTGTAAACTGAATTTTGATATAAATTTTTTTCTCTCTAAATCGTTCATTTTAAATTTTGATGTACATTCCACACTCACAACTAATGTTGACAAGTCTTGAACGGGAAATGTGTCCATTTGCTTAAAAAATTATGCGTTTGGAGGCTTTCATTATTCGTGGAAATATATGAGCTTCCTCTCCCTCATATCTAATCGCAACTTATTTTTAAATTGAAACAAGTAATAGAGAAAATGAGGAGCTGCTTCGTTGTTTATTATTATTACTAGATTAATTATTATTATTATTATTATATATATTTCATTATTATTGTATTAGATTAATTATTATTATTATTATTATTATTATTATAATTATTATTATTAAAAAATATTTCATATACTGATTATAAAAAAAATATACATGAACACAGATAATAATAATAATAATAATAATAATAATAAAATAATTATATAATAACGTATTTTTTACAA
>JABUQX010075919.1:0-5000 GCA_015478945.1 Trachelipus rathkii
ATATATATACTTGGCTCTCCTACTGATAAAAATTTCTGGCCTCTTGCCAAAAACATCTCTAATAACTTTTGTAAATCTGCCTTTCCTCCACTTATTCGCTCTGACGGTTCTGTAGCTAACTCTCCTACTGAAAAGGCTAATCTCTTCGGCCTCCTTTTTTCATCTAATTCTACCCTGGACGATTCCGGCATCCCTCCTCCTGCTTCTTCTCCTCTCAGGTTTCCTATGCCTCTTCCCGTGATTACGCATGATCGGGTGTATGGGATTCTGAGATCTATGAGTGTCAGGAAGGCTAGTGGCCCGGATGGCATTCCTCCCCGTGTTCTGAGGGAGTGTGCTTCCGAGCTGGCCCCTGTCCTCGATCAACTCTACTCTCTATGCCTTAATACTTGTACATTTCCTCAGTGCTGGAAGCGCGCATATGTCCAACCAATCCCGAAAAAGGGCAGCCGCTCTGATCCTTCTAACTATCGTCCTATAGCTCTTACTTGTATTCTATCTAAGATCTTTGAAACTCTTCTTAACTCTCATTTCCTGGATCATCTGGACTCATTCCCTTCTTTCAGATCATCAGTATGGCTTTCGACGCTCGAGGTCAACTGGTGACATACTATCCTATCTTACTGATTTATGGTCTTCTGCCCTTAGGGACTATGGGGAGTCTTGGGTGGTGGCACTCGATATATCAAAGGCTTTTGATCGAGTATGGCATGCGTCGCTACTCTCTAAGCTCCCTTCCTTTGGGTTTCCTCCTTCTCTTTGCTTACTCTTGAGTTTTCTCTCTGATCGCTCTATATCAGCACTCGTTGATGGAGCGACTTCTTCCTCCTTTCCTGTTAATTGTGGTGTTCCTCAAGGTTCTGTTTTATCTCCAACTTTATTCTTACTTTTCATTAACGATCTCCTCAGCTGTACTTCTAACTCTGTTCACTCTTATGCCAATGACTCAACTCTCCATTCTTCCACTCATTTCAAATCTGCTCCTTTTGCATCTAGAGTTGCCTCTCGTCTTCAGCTTTCTGATTCTATTCTTGCCGACCTGGATGGGATTTCCCGGTGGGGCCGCCACAACCTTGTGAAATTCAACTCTTTGAAAACTCAACTACTTTACATCTCCCTCTCAAAAACACCTCCTAACTTTCCTATTTTTTTCGACGGTTCTAACGTCTCACCTGTTGACAACATAAACATTCTTGGTCTGAACATAAACAAAAATTATCTTGGAAACCTCTCACATCACAACGGTTGCCAAGATGGCCTCAAAGAAGCTGGGAGTTCTGTTCAGGTTGAGGGAATTTTTCTTCTGCACAGCTACTCCAGTTATATAAGGGCCTTATTCGCCCTTGTTTGGAGTACTGTTCTCACATCTGGGGGGCTCCGGCTCCACCCTTCTATTGGATAGAGTTGAGTCTAAAGCTAAGAGACTAATTAACTGTCCCCTACTTTCTAACTCTCTTGACCCTCTATCTCTGCGACGTGACGTTGGCGCACTATCTCTTTTCTATAGGTACTACAACGGTAGATGCTCAGAGGAGTTGGCCACTCGCATTCCACCTCCATTGCGTCGCCCTCGCAATACAAGGGGTGCCATGCTCTCGCATGCATTTTGCGTGAGCATTGAAAATCCCAGACTCGTTCGTTGTGGTGCCTCCTTCTTTCCAGCCACTTCTGTTCTGTGGAACTCCTTGCCATCTTCTGTTTTTCCTACTGTATTTAATCTTCCTCTCTTTAAAACCCACGTCTGCGCACACCTGAGAGATTTGCGTTAGGCTTGGGCTTGGGTGGGCTTTCCGGTATTTTATTTCCTGCCCCCTCCTTGAAAAGGGCCCAGCCCGTGAGTGGTGGTAATCTGTAAATATATATATATATATATATATATATATATATATATATATTTATATATATATATATATATATATATATATATATATATATATTCATATATATATATATATATATATATAGTATATATATATATATATATATATATATACATATATATATATATATAGATATTTACAGGTTAATGAATATTAGTTTATTCACTTGTACAAAAAATACTTTTAGTAAAATAAATTTCCTGCTTCTACACAACATACTCTCTCTCTCTCTCTCTCTCTCTCTCTCTCTCTCTCTCTCTCTCTCTCTCTCTCTCTCTCTCTCTACTTTCGTATTCACTAGCGAGTCAACCTTTCAGTTCTATGTCTGCAGAACAGTGCGGAATTCCTGGTCGCGCTTGCATGGCAAGTTGCTTATTTACCTATTTGGATCTTAGTCATTGGATTGGGGCCCGAATTCATTACCAAATAAGGAGGTGAAAATGCAGTGGGAAAGTTATTACGAATAGCGAAAAGAATGTGATGTTTTGCTTTGTTCAAAATCGTTTGGGAACGTTATTTTTGTGTTTGAGAACGCTTTCTTAAGAAAGAATTCGTTCAAAGACGATTTCTTAAGAAAGATTCTGACATATATATATATATATATAGCATATATATATATATATATATATATATATATATATATAGTATATATATATATATATATATATATATATATATATATATATATATATATATATATATATATATATATATATATATATATATATATATAAATATAAGAAAGAAAGAAAGAGAGAGAGAGAGAGAGAGAGAGAGAGAGAGAGAGAGAGAGAGAGAGAGAGAGAGAGAGAGAGAGAGAGAGAGAGAGAGAGAGAGAGAGAGAGAGAGAGAGAGAGAGAGAGAGAGAGAGAGAGAGAGAGAGAGTTAGAGAGAAGATTCAATAATTTATTTGTTTTAACATTTGGAGTCATCCTCATAAATTCAAATAAATAAAACTGCAAATAATAAAACAAACAATGAGGAGATTTTTTATTATTTTCATAAGTATTGAGACTGAATGATTTATAAATAAACATAACTATAAAACTGGTTTCGGTAATATCTGTGACTATCCTATCCCTTTCTTTTCTTTAAGAGAATATTTTCTCAGTCTTACTCGATATTTATTTATGATGCATCTTCAGTGGTCAAAATAAACAATAAAATGAGATAAATAATAAATATTTCCACCTGTAATTGCAATGTTTCCTTTTAATTTTAAGGCTACCAAAACAGTAATTTACTCATATACTATATATATATATATATATATATATATATATATATATATATATATATATATATATGTATATATATATATATATATATATATATATATATATATATATATATATATATATATATATATATATATATATATATATATATCTACTAATATCATTTCATAATGTTAACACACATATTATATATCATATATATATATATATATATATATATATATATATATATATATATATATATATATATATATAGATAGATAGATAGATAGATAGATAGATAGATAGATAGATAGATAGATAGATAGATAGATAATGCTGTTTTAGGTATGGAAGGCCGGTTTCCTATCGCGTTTCACCAGAAGTTTGGAAATAAACAAGTAAGGACCAAAATAAAGACCGACAAGCCATAATAAACGGTGTTTGAAAGTGTGCAACTGAAAGGTAGTTTGTTGGAAAATAATATTATGGGAATAGATAGGTGTCCTTAGACTTTAAACTAGTTTTTATTAAATGCATGAATTGGGGGCATAGGGTTTGATTTTGGGGGAAGAGAGTAAGTAGAGTAAGATTAGAATTAAAGCTTTGTTCCATATTCTTTTGAAAATTTTCGATATGTCTTGTGGGAGAGCGAAAGTTTCAGCGAAGAGCCGAAAAGGAAAAGACCAAGAACCAGAGAGAAGAAAAAAAAGATCAGGGAGCTAGGTAAATAGAAGCGTA
This sequence comes from Trachelipus rathkii, assembly GCA_015478945.1. Taxonomy (NCBI): domain Eukaryota; kingdom Metazoa; phylum Arthropoda; class Malacostraca; order Isopoda; family Trachelipodidae; genus Trachelipus; species Trachelipus rathkii. Next base: position 3,839 of record JABUQX010075919.1, read on the forward strand.
TCCTCCATTTAAAGTGCAAATCCGGAGGACACGCCAATTTTTAATAAATATATACTATATATATACTCTCATATATATATATATATTAATATATATATCTATATATAATATATATATTATATATATATTATAATATATTATATATAAATTTATATAATATATATATATTAATCGAATACAATATATATGTGTAAAGATGTATTTCAATAAAAAGCAAAATTTTTTCTTCAATATCCGTCATCAATATTCTAAAAAACTATTCGGTACAGGGAAAAGGACTACATTGCTTGGAATGCTGGTCAATTTTTTAGTGCGAGAAATGTAAAAAAAAATCAAAAACTACAATAGTACGCAAAACGGAATACATATTATTGGAATCACTGGTCAAAACTTTTTTATGGATACCGCGTAAAAATGTACAAAAATAAAAAAATTATTGTATAACTAATTTTTAGTATATGATACAAGAGAGCTATTTAGAGTACCTTTTTATGGTATTACTCCGTTAAATTTTATATAACTAGATTATTTCTATTTCAATCTTTGTTTTTCTGTTTTTTTTTTAACTCAAAGAAATACCCCAAGGGTATTACCGTAACCGATGGCAAGGAGTCGGCGGTCTCTCGGCCATCTTTATGGGTAAGCACAAGCGAAAAAGGGTTAATGCCTAGCTGTACATCTTCTTGCGGGGGGTGTCTCGGGAACCCCCGCTCTTTCTCTTTGGTATTTGGGTGACGCGGGGGTTCCTCCGCCCCCCCTCCCCTTTGGGGTATGGAAAACGTCCCCCCTGTGTTTCCCCGTCGGCTCGAGCGCCCTAAAAATTGAAGTTCAAGGAAACATAAGAAATCGTGTAATATCTTTACAACATAATATATAGCTATATATACTATTATACGTTCATATATATTATACCAATAATAAACTATATAAATAATATTATATATATATAATACTAATAAATATCAATATTATAAAAATAAATCAATTTCTTTTATTACTTTCAAATATTACTTATATAGATTATTAGATAATATATAATATATATATATATTATTATTTATATTTTTTATTTAAAAAAAAGAAAAATATATATATTTTATTTATTTATTATTATTTTTTTTTTCCTTCCCTAACTAAACATCTCTTACTCACAAGGATTCAA
>JABUQX010075919.1:25000-28479 GCA_015478945.1 Trachelipus rathkii
ACTTTAAAATAATTTCGACATAGACAGTGCGCATTCGATATTTTTCTTATACATTCGACATTTTTGTAATGCGAGGTGTTCGGTTTCCGACATAGTCTATGTGCAGTTTTTGTTTTCCGACAATTAGTCTAATGTGCAGTGTTTTATTTTTCGACATAGTCTAATGCGCGGTTATTGTTTTTCGACATAGTCTAGCGCAGTTTAGTTTTCGACATAGTCTATGTGCAGTGTTTATTTTTCGACATAATCTATGCGCAGTGTTTATTTTTCGACATAGCCTATGCCGCGGTGATTGTTTTTTTTGACATAGCTATGTGCAGTTATTGTTTTTCGACACAGTCTATGCGCGGTGATTGTTTTCCGACATTGTCTATGCGCAGTTATTGTTTTTCGACATAGTCTCTGTGCAGTTTTTTTGGTTTTCCGACATGTCCTAAATGTTGCAGTGTTTATTTTTGGACATTGGTCTATGCGCGGTGATTGTTTTTCGACATAGTCCTATGCGCCGTTATTGTTTTTCGACTAGTCTATTGGGCATTTTGGTTTTTCGACAGTAGTCTTTGCGCAGTGTTTGTTTTTCGACATAGCCTATGCGCGAGTGATCTGTTTTTCGACAATAGTCTATGTGCAGTTATTGTTTTTCGACAGTCTATGCGCAGTGTTATTTTTTTCGACATAATCTATTCAGTGTTCGTTTTCCGGAATAGCTTAATGCGCAGTGTTTATTTTTTCCGACATAGTCTTATGCGCAGTGTTTGTTTTTCGACATAGTTTATGCGCGGTGATTGTTTTCGACAGTCTCTGTGCAGTTTGTTTTTCGACATAGTTCTATGCGCGGTGTTTATTTTTTGACATAGTCTATGAGCGGTGATTTTTTTTCGACATAGTCTATGCGCTGTGATTGTTTTCATAGTCTATTTGCAGTGTTTATTTTTCGACATAGTCCCTGTGCATGTTTTGTTTTCGACTATCTATGCCGGTGGATTGTTTTTGCGACATAGTCTATGCGCGGTGATTGTTTTTCCGACATAGTCTGTGGCAGTGTTTTTTTTTTCGACATAGTCATGCGCGAGAGATTGTTTTCCATTATACAATCATGCGCCTGTGATTGTTTTTCGGACATAGTCTAAGGCGCAAGGGTGGTTATTTTTCGATATAGTTATATGCCGCAGTGGTTATTTTTTGACATAGTTACTGCGCACTAGTGTATTATATTTCATTCGTTCCATTCTTTCTCGATTTGTTCTTTCTACTATCAATATGGACATCATTCAAGACTTAGATCTGAAAGAGGCTGCCGATTTTCAAGACCAAATGCCTACAGATCTTTCAGGAGAGGAAATATCCAGCCTCAAGTCAAATCTTCTTAAAGACTTGGGTCCTCTTAGATTAAAAAGGGGACACTTAAGAAGAAAGCTTACACTCTGTTGTAAACACTTTCCTATAGAAGAGGAAGGTGATGAGGACTCTCCTACCTTTTACGACCCAGTTGTTGTACAAACTGTGTTTGAAAAAGTGACAACAGTCATGAGTGAGATTAAAGCTCAAGACACTATCATTGAAAACTTAATATTGGGGGCTGAATATACGAAAGTTGACCAAGCCATACTTGACGAAGAACTTACAGCCACTGATACCTACCATATTAAGATGGCTAAAGCGCTTCACTTGTTAAAAGACAAGTATGGTTATAACTCAGATTCAAGAAAGTCGTCTAGTGCCCCTTCAGAGAAGTCAAACTCAAAGGAGAATTGCTGTCATTATCCTTCTAGCTTAAAGATTCCTGCCTTAAAGTGTGGAGATTTCTCGGGAGATAAAGACAAGCATTCTTTCCGCTCTTTTCTCCAATCTTTCAATAACGTATATGGAGAGAGAAGAGACATCTCAAAGGCCATCAAACTTCAATATTTAAAATCACATTTGAAGGGATATGCTCTGAAGGACATTGAGTTCTTGTCAGGCACGGATGACAATTATGATGTTGCCTTAACCATCTTAAAGGAACATTATCTAGATAAAGCATTCATTATCGACTCTATTTTACATGAGTTAGATTCAGCTCCGCCTCTTGACGGAAGGCAGTTGGAACCTGTCCGGTCTTTCATTTTAAAGGTTCGTGCTAACTTGAAGGAACTTAAGGAACTTGGAGTTGACTTTTTTCAAGAGGATTCATCCGGTTGCAAGTTAATAAGTCATATCGTGGTTGATAAGCTTCCTATTTCGTTTTTGAGAGAGTTGAAGCTGTCTACGAAGGAACAATATCCTTCCATCAACCTCATATTCAAAGAACACAATCAAATCATTCATAATATGGAAAGATTTCGAACTCCAAAATCTTACACTCAATCTCCCTCTTCTGGTTCTTCTCGTTCTTCTTTTGATTCAAAAAGGAGAAACAGAAATGGAAAAAAGTTTCCTTCTATACCATCTGAACAGAGTCATACTTTCAATACATCTAAAGGTGATAGTGTAAATAAAAAGACATCATCTCCATCTTCGTCAAATATTCAAGCATCTTCTGAAATTAAATGTAAGTTGTGCAGTGGGAAGCATTTCCTTTCAGAATGCACAGTTTATGAATCTCCTAAGGCCAAAAGGGACAGATGTGTCGTGCTTAAGCTGTGCAGCAACTGTTCCAGCTTGAAACATATGGTGGATAAGTGTCCAGCAAAAACACTCAACCTTAAGTACCCTTGCTTAAATTGCAAGAGTAGAAAGCATCTTACAGCTCTTTGTCCATCTGAAATTCGTACTCAACATCGGAACAACAATCGAAAAGATGCCGATGAAGAAAGTAATTCTGGTATTAGCAACCACTTGTGTATCAATACCGGACAGTCATCTGCCTCCCAAATCTTACCTACCATCACCATCACAGTAAGACACAAGAATAAGTCTGTGTCTGTTCGTTCATTGATCGACTTAGGTTCACAGAGAACCTATGCTAGTCCAAGATTGCTCAATAAATTCGACATCAATTGTGAGCAATTACCCAAGATTGACAATCCCATCAAAACCTTCATCGGAGAGCAGGTTCGTTCCTCTTATTTGGCTAATTTGGACCTCAACTGTTGTTGTGATTCATTTATATCAATTCCTGTTCTTGTAGACCCTTCTTTAGATGTGGGTTTTACTGTTAATGGACTGGCATCTGCTATTTGTAGAATTTCGTCAAAATACAAAGTAGCTGATAACTCATTTGTAGGTCCTTATGGGGACTCTGTGAATAACATCGACCTTTTGCTTGGCACTGACACTCTTTGTCATATGAGGCACTTCCAAATGGTAGAATGTTTGGAAGGAAGTGCTATTTCAACTTGTTTTGGTTTAGTTCCTTTCGGTCCTGTGGATTCTTTTCTACTTCCACATCAAAAAGACTTTCTGTACAGAAAGCAGTCTGTTAACTCATCACGAGAACATGATGAGGAAGATTCATGACTAACAATGACTGTCTCTTCAATGCCCTACCAATTTGTCCA
>JABUQX010075920.1:0-45601 GCA_015478945.1 Trachelipus rathkii
AGTAGTTAGTAGTATTCATATTGGGTTTGGAGGATGGCTCAGTGGTAAAGCATCGGGTATATTGATATTGTCCTCATTTTCGCAACATGCGGTGGTTCAATCCCAGAGAGGCAGTATTTCTTTACCTTCCCATTATATTTCTTTGTTTATTTATAACATTAATTGCATATTAATATTGCAATATTTACATATATATATATGATATTATATTAATATATATAACTGATGTATATTAATATTAATATATATATATTATACTACGCTATATTATATAGTATATATATTATTATATATATATATATATTATATATATATATATATATATGGAAAAGGGAGGAGGGATTAAAAACTAATTGGAAAACTTTTGAAAAATGAATCAAAATTATTAAAGAATTTAAAATAAATTTTGCTGAAGTCAAAATTTCATAAATTTAAATTAATAAATAAAAAGAAAAATTAATTTTGAATCCGAGGAGGACGCAGATCATCCGCTCACAAAAATTTTATTTTAACCTCTTTATTATTGAAGAAAATTTTGGAATTATATGAAAAGTTTTTGAAGTAAATCAGGTGGTAGTGAGCTTTGAACTAGAAAAAAATGGTAAGTGTAAATTGAAAAAAGACATTTGAACATTTAATTCTCTTGCTTTAAAATAATAATAATAATAATAATAATAAAGTTACAATAATAATAATAATAATAATAATTATAATAATTACAATAAATATAATAGTAATAATACATAATAATAATAATAATAAAATAATAATAATAATAATAATAATAATAATAATAATAATAATAATAATAATAATAATAATAATAATAATAATAATAATAATAATAATTAATAATAATAATAATAATAATAAATTACGAATAATAATAATAATAATAATATTGTATAACGCTGTAATAATAATGGAACTATCCATAAATTACGTGATTCTTGTTAATAATGTTTGATGAAGTGTTAAAAAAGGGTAGGCGGTGTTAAGTTTGAACATAACTCTTGAAAGTGAGAACATGAATTACGTACATGAAAAAAACATACGTACATGAAAAACGAAAACTGAAATACGAAAAACGTACATGAATTATATGAAATCAAATCATAAACATCAGAAATAAATGTTGAAAAATTGGAATTGGCTTTCTGCAATTTTGAAAAAGTTGCACTAAAATATTTTTCAAATACTTATTTTATTTTCATGTTTTAAAATTGAAAACCTTTGGGGCATTAGTAACAATTGTTATGCAGTTGGAATGGATTTAAGCATCTGTAACAGGCACGTTACAAGGGAAGGAGGGGGAAGGGGAATCAAGAAGGATCTAACTTTGAGTTATACAATTTATGAATAGCCCCAATTCATTTTCTGTTATTATTTTCGAACAAACCATTACAAATTAATCTTTATAAAAATATTTTGTAATTCGTGTCTGACGCAGCCTCACAAAACGACAAAATATGATTTTATGTATATTTATTTGATTTATTTTATTTTAAGAAAAAGGAAAATTTATGGTTAAAATTTGAAGGTAAGAAAAAAGGGAAAAAAACTTATATATATATATATATATATATATATATATATATATATATTATTATATATAGATTATATTATTATTTATAACTATCTAGTATATATATATATATATATATATTATATATATAATTCATGATTATGAGGGGTGACGTATCGGCGTGTACCTATCATATTATAGTAATACTAAGTTAATTTACACTATATAACGTTTACACTATGTATATCATATCTAACTATACTTACAAATTGATATATAATATATATATTTATACCGTATATATATATATATTATATACATTATATAGTATATATATATATATATACTATATTATGTATATATATATTAAAATATATATAATAAATAACATAATTATATTAATATTATAACTAATATATATATATATATATATATGTTAAGAAGGATAAATTTGAAAATTTTCTCAAATATTAATAAAATTTTTCATGCCAATATTTATAGAATTTTTCTTAAAATCAATTCCATTCCATTCCAATATGCTTCTAACATCATACTATATGTGTATATATATATTTATATAATATATATATATATATATATATATATATATATATAGTTATAATATATATAATATACTATATATATATATATATATATATATATATATATATATATATATATTAATATATATATATATATATTAATATATATATTATTATTACTGGCAATAGTTATGACAGGATTATTGAAGGTGTTCCGTCCACAACTCTCCTCAGTTATCCAAAATGTCATCAGGTTACAAAAAGCACCATTCCCAGTTCATATTTGTTAAGCAGATTCCCCTTATTTCTCACTGCGTAACAGTTTTCTGCGCTTCCTTTCAAGGAAGAGCTTGCCTATTCCCTTGTAATAAATCCCCATTCATCCTTTTTCCAATCTGTTAATTTACCTCTTTTTTCCTCCTACGTATATATATGCATCTTTTAGTATTCCTTTTTCCTCCTTTGCATAATTCCAAACATCTTTCCTTTTTAAACCTCATCATGTGCTTTTAGTACATTCAACCACCCTTTCTTTTTTACTTTTAACTGCTTGCATAACCTCTTGATTTCCCTACTCCACTGTTAACATTCTACATTCCTACTTTAGCACACTCCAATATTTCTTTTGCACTACTTATACTTCCGTTTCCTTTCATTGCTTTCCAGATATTGTTCGAGTTTCAACTTGTCCACATTTTTCAACTGATTTATTTGCAAGGACTCTTAAATACTTATCCTTATTACCTTGTTCACTTAACTTCTCACTCTTAATCCTACCCACTTCCTTCCTTATCACCGTACCTCTCCACTCCAAACTCCCACTAACTTAATTTTACATAAAAGACAACATAATGATCAAATAATCCCAGTTCCTTAACCCCCCCATTTTACTGATTTACATCAAAACACAAGCTTCAACATCTCCTTTCTTTCACCAAAACAAAAAATTTGGCGATGCATACTTTTCATCTTCGATTACCAAACGTCTATCTTACACCAACTCTTCAGCTTATACTTATGAATGGCTCTTGTATTTTTAAAAAAGCATTACTTACACACATAATCTCTTTCCACAGAAATCAGTCAACCTTTCCAGCCATCTGTTTCATTTTCTCCCGACACCCCAAATTCACCTGTTATACCATCCCTTTTTCTCGATCGCCTATCCAACCATTTAGGTCAACCAACACAATCAATCTGAAGCTCCTACTCACCCCATCCAAAATATTATCCGGGAAGATCTCACTCTCTTCAACATTACCCTCAGATGGACCATATGGTTCACAACCCACACAACCTTAACCTTGTTTACAAACCTAAATTTAAAACATTAAAAATTCTAGTACTCACACGAAAAGATCCACCACAAAGCTTTGTATCCCAGAAGATCACTCATCAGAATTGCAAAACTTTCTCCTCTCCCCACTCTCATTCCTATTCCACACCAGCACACTCAATCCTTTTCATACCACACGACTCATTTTCACCGTTTCCTTTTATTTTTGCTTCATTCACAGCGAGCAAATCAAATTTGCCCTTTCTGCGCTTCTCTTCAACATTTATTCCTCTGATATTCCATGTACCCAATGATTCATACATTTTCGCCGAAAAGATAGAAGGTCGCTTAAGGGGGGATCACGACCTTCTCCGAGGCAATCGCATTAGCATTCCTGGCAAAAGATAAATGGTAGTAGGCAGCCAACCCAACTACCATTGCCCATTAGTCTCCTTTCTACGACACGCAGAATATAATATATATATATATATTATATATATAATATAATGATATATATATATATTATATATAAGGGATATGGGATGTCTGTAAGATGTTAGGTGGTAAGATGTTACGTTTAGAAAGGGGGAGTCTGGCCTGTGATATAAGTATGTGTATTATGGTAGGACCGAGGTTATTAGCGACGGGACCGTGAGGATGAGTGTGGATATAAACGCAGGAAAGAAAGTCGAACCATTAGACACTGGAATAGCATGGGAGACCCTACACAGTACACACCATAAGATAAATGGGAGGTAATTTCATTGCTGCGAGTTCGCTATTCTACATATATATTATATATATATAGTATATATATATATAATTATATATATTATATATATAATATAAGTATTAACTTAATATATATATAGCTATATATATAAGATAAACTGCACTCTTCCTTCTCACACCGCCGATAATAAGTATTGATAAATATACCCCTATTGAGTAATTCACCCTGCTGTGGCTTGAACCCGGGCTTCAAGCAGGTAAACGATATGTGCTTGACCACTACGCCACCTATGAGATAAAAGAAAAATACGACAAATCTTCCTGTGGTGTGGAATAATTTAATATAATATATATATATAATATATATTAGTATATATATATATATATATAAATATATATATATATATATATACTATATAAACTATATATATATATATATATATAATTATATATATATATATATATATATATATATATATATATAATTATATATATAATATATATGTTCTATATATTAATACAGGGTTAGATAACTAGGGGGACAAATTTGGAGGTTATTTGTCTTGTGACCATTACAAGCTTTTTCCTTGTCTTGAATAAAATGTGTAACCTGTAAAGTTCCCTCATTTAGGTAGGTAAAATTGAGTTAGGGAATATGCAAGATGTATGATGCTGAATATTGGTGTTTATTTTTTTTTATAAGTTTGGTTTTATAGTAATATATTGGTCTTATATTAATGTCATTTGTATTTGGAAGGGTTATCATATCATTTTTCAATTTTTAATATATGAATTCAGAGTTTAATTAATATCGAATATTACATGTTATTTGGAACAGTTTAAGAGAGAGAGAGGGAAAATTTGACTTCAATTAAAATTTAAGTAGCTACATATATTCGGTCATGTAATATATTATTATTATTATTATTATTATTATTATTATTATTATTATTATTATTATTATTATTATTATTATTATTATTATTATTATTATTATTATTATTATTTATTAGTTATTATATTAATTATTATTATTATATTATTATTATTATTATTTTTATCATTATTTATATTTTATCATACATTTTATTATTAATGATGTTATTATTAATTTCTTTATCATGATTATTATTTTGATTATTATTTATATATATTATTATATATTATATTATCATTATTTTATTATTATGATTATGTATGATTATTATTATTATTATTATTATTATTATTTAATTATATTATTAATATTCGAATAACTATTAAAATTAAAAATATATCCTTATTAATATCTAAATTATTTTCCTTTTTTGTTATAATTAATTTAGTTGTTAAATATTTGTTAATTATTACTATTATCTATATTCATCTTAATTATCAAAAAATATTTGTACTAGGCCTCATTAATTATTCATTATTAGTAATATTAGGAGTATTATTATGATTATCATTATTTGTATTTTGATTATTGTTATTGCTGGTATCCGTTTCCCGATTAAATATCGCTCGAATACTATCCAACAAATGATTGCTCCAGTATTATTATGCCTTATCTCGTATAATTTAAGGTTGGTACCTCTATCAAGCAACCTATAGCAGTGTCAATATTTGAGACAGCAATACCCTGTTCTATTAGGTTACTACTTTCGTGTGGGAGAGTTTCCGTAGCAAACCACATCTACGGAACATTTTAAACACCCAAATATTCACATCACTACCTCGTTGCACATTTCTAACTTCATTTAGCCTATCTAAATATAAGAATCACCTTTACAGTGGACGATAACTTATTTAAGACAAAAAGCTGCTGTAATGGTACCAAGAGTTAAGTGAATCCTCCAATTTGCCCGCCGTCCTTTATCTCTCTCTTCTCTTTATCAATACAAAACACTGAGTATATATTTGATATATATTAAAACCATTCATAAGAGAGAAAAATAAATGAAATAATTTTTTTTCTTCTGATTTAATAGATTTTTCATCGTTTAATTTTATAGCTAGTTGTTGCATAGAAATGGAATGCATTAAAAAAATAAGAATAAGAATAAAAAATGGCAATAAACCAAAGAATATGATAAATTGAAATTTCCGATTGGCCCTTACTTAAAAAAAAGATATTTCAAGAATATAGTTAAATTGTCAGCTTATGACCTTTTTGTCCTTTCAAACGATGATTTTTAATTTTTAATATATTAGTATATATATAAGATTAGTTATATATATATATATATATATATATATATAGTTTATATATATATACAATATATTATATATGATATAATATTATAATATTTGTATTATATATATGAGGTAGAGAGTATATATATATATATATATATATATACATATAGCCTCCTAATGTGTTTTAGTGAGTAAGTAAATTTTAGATCCATAGAATGTCATTATGAATAAAATTGGTCAGTCTGTAACAACTTGCAAGTATGTCGTGCTCACAGAAGGATCCTGTACCTTACAACCATATCTGTGGTGTAACAGGGGAGGCGTGAACCTATACCTCCTCCCATGTGAATGCTCTAGTTAAAGCGTTCTGTAGTCCCGAAAAATTTACCCATTTGACAGATAGACACTGTTGCGTTACTAGGTGAATTTTGATAAAAAAACGGATTTGAAGCACCACCCCTGCTGAATAGGATGGTGCCATAATTCAAATTGTGATGGCAAAGAACCAGAAAGGTGGGCAACGTGTCCAAGCTGTAAATTGGGAGTTGGCCTCAAGATCAGCGCGCAGAGAGGATCATGGCTCTAGCCATGTCCGCCGTATCAAACAATTTTAATACAAATAAAAGAATAATTACGTTACAATAATAATCCATTTAATACAGTAGGTCCCACAGTTCTATTCATTTAATAACAATAGGAAACATCAATTGCAAATCATATTATTATAAAAGGATTCGTAAGCTTTCCTCCTGCAAAAGAGACGGTCACCTTTAAGATTGTGTCGGGTTTTTATATATTAACTTTTGTATATTTGGCGATTTATTAGTTAAATATATGTCTTAGTATAGCCCTCAGATGGCACAATCATCCATTGACTGTTGATACTAATATTTTAATATTCCAATGTTTAATAAATGGACAAATAGTGCCCCACCACGTTTTCTTATCATTCTAATTATATTTCTACATGGGGAGCCAAGAGGCGGCTAATAGATATATATATATATATTATATATGATATATATATATATATTATATATATATATTTATATATATATATATTATATATATATATATATATAAATAACCCTAACAACAAAGGAGTATATAGTATAGTATAATATAAATATATTAGCCTATAAAGTGTTATAAAGGATTCATGAACAATATATTAAGGTTGCCAGAAAGTTCTGTATATTATGAGACAAAAAATGAAATTAACAAAGATAAAGAAATACAGAGGTATTGAGTAAATATAACTATTCGTGTTGCTGTTATAACACTTGTGTATTATATAGTTTTGTTTTTAAAAAGTGGAAGCTTCTCAATAAGACCTTTTTGAAACTGACTTTTAGAGTCAGTTTTAAGCTATATGTAATTTCGTTATGCATAATAGTAATTGTTACAGCGTCTTTATTCTTTACCGCCTGAATTCATTATTATTATTATTTTTTTTTTTTTTTTTTTTTTTTTTTTTTTTGTTTTTTTTTTTTTTTTTTTTGCATTTTATTCGTCGGAAATATTTATTTAAAAAAAAATTTAATTTCCCCATTTAGGGAGCTCAAGACGGGGGACGGGGGACAGAGGGGGGACATTTTCCAACCGGAAGGGCGAGAGACCTCGACTCCTGCAATCTTTGCGGTTTATCTTGCATATTCCCTTTATTTAAAAAAAAAAATTTTATTCCCTCACACTACTTGCTGCACTTTCATTCTTATTCGTGGTCTCTATTCCTTCACCGAGTCTTACTGTTAGCAAGCAGGGGAGCGGACTACTAGCATTTCCCTGCTACCCAGCTGGTGTGGTAAAAGTATAGAGGGAGCCGGAAAGGCCCCACCCGCGGGATCAAAAAATAAAAATATATTATAAAAAAATATCCAAATATCAATTTATTTAGTAAATAATATAATATAATTATAGTTATATATATACTATATATATAATATATATATATATATATAATATATATAGTTATATATATATATACTATATATATATATATAATATAATATTATATATATATATAAAGAACAATTTATTATATTTTTTAAAGCACCACAATTTTTTACATGAAAGTTAAAAATCTAAACAAAGTTCGAAATGTTCGAAAAGCTTGGTGTTTGCTTATTTTCAATCTTTGTTCTCATATTTTTTTAAAAAAAAAGTCTCATCCGAAGATAAGACTTTCATTACAAAACCTATATATATATAATGATAATATATATATATATATATAGATCAGGTATATATATATTATATATATATAATTATAATATATGATATATAACGTATTATATACTAATATATATTATATAATATAAATATATACATATATATTATATATATACTATATATATATATATATACTTATCACTAGGTATATATATAATATATATATATATTATATAATATATATATATATATATATACATTCCTATAAAAATATATATATATATATATATATAATATATATATACATTAGTCTAAGGACTATCGGTAATTGTGTACAGTATTTAACACATTACACACACACACACACACACAACACACACACACACACACACAACCTACACACACACTCACACAGACACACAGTATGCATGTATTAATGGTATACATGAAATAAAGCTTGTACTCAATAACTTTTAAGAAAACCATTACCTCTGGCGCTATGTTCAAATAAAAGAGGGTGGCAGACCGTGCTCTGATTGGCTGAGTAAAAAGACACTCTCACTGTTGTAACTTTTTAAATAAAGTCTGAACTACTGTCAACGACATAGTCGGAAAAGTCAGGGGCAACCTGCATTCGGGGGAGAGCTGGAAAATTAAATTTAATAAATATATTTTGTAAAAAACCCAATAGACCCAATAGACCGGGTGTGATTTACAATACTAGTTAAGAGACGGTTAAGCAAACTATCAATTGGTTGTGTAAATTAAATTAAGATTTATAATAAATAATGATTTCTGGGACCTATAATAATTGGATGTATAAATAAAGAATATAAAGGACCAAAACTTTTATTATATTTATTCAAATTATTTCTATGACCATCCGATATTTTTGTCTTAATACAAAGAGAGACTTTTATCTGCTCATATATATATAAATATATTAGTGTTATTGGCAAAGCACCGGATTTTTGCGCCACCGCACCGCTCCGCCACCGGGGAGGTCGTGCGGGACCAGCACGCGCACCGCACCACCCCATCATCCTACCGCACGCCACCCACACCGCATCCAGGCTTCGTTTTGCAAGTTGTAGCGACACCGCACCGCACCGCACGCGAGGGTGAACCACAAGGCCCACCGGCACCGCATGTCCAAAATTGGCGCACAGGTGCGCACCGGCACGGCCCTTACCGACATATATATGTAATATATATAGTGTAGATAGTAGACAGATACTATATGTATATACACTAGCATATGATGTATAGAGATGTAGGATGTAATAGTAAGAGTAGATCTATAATATATATATATGGAGATATATATTATATATAAAAGGAATATATTATTCAAAGGGAAGAAGATTCGCTCCTGGAAGCGATTTGAAAGATTGGCGCACAATGTTGGTGACATATATGGAGGATTCATATGAAGTACATGTCCCATGGTAAACGTCCAATAGCGGCACAATGGTTCTTCCTTTGTTTGTGCTCATATCCACATGTTCGGTTCTATACATTGGAGTAAGCTTCCTTCTTTATCACACACTTCATGTAGAAAGTATCAATTTTACAGACAGAAGTACACTCATCTCTTAAAAAGAAAATTAAAGAAAATGGTAAGTAAAATGGCAGGCTAGCGATTAGTCTTTCCCAAGAGAGACTTCCCCAAAGAAATGAAGACCCCTTAATTCACATCGGCCTGGACCATTCAGGGCACAAGTTAAGGAGGGCCGATTGACGGCCGAATCTGGTGATGGAGTTGGTTGCCAGTGATACGAAATTGCCGGCCTATTTGTATATACGCCTCGATTTTTTTCATAAAATTATCATGCAATGGTCCTTCTCCGGTTTTGAAATCTAATATATTCGATGCTGTATTGACTATTCACTGATTCTCCTCCGTTATTAAGCCTCATAATTTTAAGTATTAACCGAAATTTAGTTTGAGCGTTGCATGACTGTCAGAGGTTTCTGCTCTTTTGCACTGCATTACTATTTCTTTCCCTCAATGGTTCAGCCAAAAGGCAAGTTTCGTGACAAGGTGTGTGCAATGAGTATTGTTCATCCGATTCGCTATTGATTTAGAGTTTTCCGAATATGCTACCTAATGACTCAAGCTAAAACCTGTCATAAGTAAATGTAAAAATCACATTCTCTCTCTTCTTACACATTTCCTGAACAATTCCAGTCATTTTCTTTGGTGTTAATTCAACGTTCAAGCGAGACGGTTCAAGGCTTCCATGCATCGTTTCAAAGAAAAGTTGATGAACTTGCTACGACTTTCTCTATCTCAGAATTTCCGTCTAGCAGTTTAGTGCAGAGCTTTGCTGCTACTCGATAATTTGCTCTGTGATCGTCGTTGAGGTATGAAAACTCCAACATTCGTAGACCCTTTTCCGAATCTCTAATTTTTATCCCTATTCTGTTACAATTCTTTCGTCCTAGTCTGTAGGTTCCTCCGATCACTCTCGATATAGTCTGTTTTTCTGCGTACATAGATCTCTTCATAGTCTTTCCAGGTAATAGAATTCCCGCCTACGGGCGAGGAAAAACTGGCTTTTTGGCTGACTTCGGTGCTGTTCTGAGATCATGTTTCGGACTTGCGTCGTACTTGCCTTTGAGTTTCCCATGGGAATGACCTTACCAGCTTCGCTTAGGAATAGGTCTGCTCGGAGTGTGCAAAGGCACGAAGTCTAATGATCTCTGGCATGGCGGCGTGCACCCTGTGATCTTTACCTTCAATCAGAGACTAAAGACCGGAGGATAAACCTTGGTTTAACTTCTGTCATTGTTAACTCGTTGACTATTTAGCCTGGCAAGGTGACGCTTTGCCTTTAGGAATTAATCTGGTTACGATCAACATAAATTCTTAGAATCTTTGCAATTATGTATGATTGATCAGTTCTCCAAAATCGTGCAATAATTTATATCTCAATGGACACTAAAGTAAGTCTTCTTTATTGCAGCATTGAGTTTTAGGAACTTTTATCTTGTAAAATTAAGCTTTAATGAGTTCTTTCTTGTAGTATTAAACTTGAATGAGTATTTTTTTTATATTAAAACTTAAGTCTTTGGCTTTAGCTCCGTAGACCGGAGCAAGGCTTGTCTATAGAGCGAGGGCTAACGCCCTCGCATTGTAGGTGCAAAAATCAGTATATATAATAGTATTATATAGCGAGTAATAATATATAATAAAAGTATATAATATAAGTATATATATAGGTATAAGTATATTATATAAGTATATTATAATAAGATATAGAAGACTATATATAGATTATATATTAATAGTTATAATGAATTTAGATATAGGTATTACTTATAGTTAATGAGGATCTACGTCTTTGTGAAATACCAGCCACCTAAAAAAAATGAAAGATTGTAAAGTTTGTAATTCTGGGAAATACGTATAATTTCCCAGTTAGGAAAAAGAGAAAGATCAAATGGAAAAGTATATCTTCCCTTTTTTTTGAACTTCACTAGAAAAAATAATTTCAAGGTAGAATATATATATAAATAAGTAAGATAGATGATAAATATATGTATAGTATGCATCATGTATGGTGAATGTGTAGATAGATGATAATAGTAGGAGGTAATGGATGATGATGGATGATGTATATGTAACATAGTAGGTCTAGGGGGGCGGAGAGGTAAGTAATGGACGTTATAATATATATATATATAGTGTGTATATATATATATTAGAATGGAGAATACTATTATATGAATACCTAGGTATATATAAGATATATATAGGTGGAGATGGGTCAGATTTTATTTGGTCTTTAATGGCCACAGTAGTTGAACTAGGGACCGGGCAAGACATCCTACAGTAAAACAGAATAATAGGTGGGTAGGTATATTGGAATCGAGGCGGAAAAATTAAAGGTTAAGAAAGAACCTCTGCATTACCTTTCTATTAATTATTAGTTACTGATAATAAATATATTTTAAAAAATTTTACCCCCCCAATTATTTAGGGGCTCGAGCCGACGTGGAGACAGAAGGGGGGAACGTTTTCAAACCCCGGAAAGTGAGTGAATGGGTCGGAGGGAACCCCCGCGCCCTCCCCACTAACGGACCCCCCGAGACATGAGGTAGGTTCCGTATAGCGCCCATACCCCGTTTACCTTATTATATTATATATAACTTAATATACTATATAGAAATATATTATACATATATATTGTATAATATATATTATAAAGATTTTTATATATTATATTGTAATACATTTTATTTATTATATTTCTATTTTTTTATTTTTATATATCTATAATGAATATGAATATTTATCTATTTATATATATTATTTATATAATAATATTTATATATATTTTTATATCTATTTTTGTTATACTTTACATTTAATATTCCTCTCTTTTATATTTATTATAATATTTTATAATATTTTAATTATAATTATTTCTCTTTATATTATAATTTTAATCTTAATTTATATTCTTTTTATTTTTATTATCTTAAATTTGTTTAATCATCTTATCCTATGACTCTTTATTTCATCAATTATATGTTTTATTTATATATTAAATATCTATATATTTTATTTATAATCTTCATTTTTTATATTATTTAATATTGTATTTCTATTATATATATTTATATTATTTTTATGTTTTTGTCTATTTTTGTCATTGTTATATTATTATAATTTATTTATTATATAGTATTTTTTTATTTTATATAGTATATATATACTTATATTTTATTCAATAGTTTTGATACTTGTGTTTTTCTTTTTCGATGTGGTGTGTGAGAATGTATGATTTGTGCGTTTTTGTACCGTAAGGTATGGTGTCCTTCCTGTTGGTGTTTTTTGTAATCCGATCATCGTTTGTGTTTTTTTGGGAATGATATTGTGTTGTTTTTGTTATTTCTAGAGTTTGTTGCGGTCGGGGCGGAATATTCTGATGTATGTAGAAATGTGGAGGGGGGATAGGGAATTAGTCACCCCCCCGTCGTCCACCGTGAGGCCGAGAGACCCCGACTACCGCCATCTTTGCGGTTTACCCTGATGTTGTATTCTTTAGTTAAGTAGTGTAATACCAACTATGTGTTTTTTGGAATAGTAAAAAATTAATTTCTTTATTTTTTTTAACTAAAGGAATACCATAGGGTAAACCGCAAAGATTGTATCTTCTCTCTCTCGGTGACCTACCCGAGTGTGACGAGCGGGGGGGACTGAATCAACCCCCCTCCTCTCCGGAACACCCGCGTCTTTGGTTTCTTTGTTCTTGGTGTCTCCGACCAGCCCCTCCGGATATAATAATATCTTCTCTCTCCCCCGTCGGGCTCGAGCCCCCTATATGGGGGGAAATAATTTTTAAAATATTTTCGTAGAGAGACTTAGGGAATAAGAAGCCAATGATAAGACAGAAATTAAGTATTCGGTATATCTATGGAAGTATAAATCCATTCCTTAGAATTTTCCGCTGCCATTCACTAAAATATTTTTGAAATCTTTGTGATATTTACTTGTAGTAGAAGTTCTCTCTTAGCATTATCAATACTGCGCAGATTAAAAAAAATTCTGGACCATCTTTATTGATATTATATTCTACCACATTTTGAGGAAGATATAAATCTATATAAGTAGTTAGATATAAAGTGTATATAGTATATTAATGTATATTATTTATAGTATGATGAATTAAATACAGTAGAATATATAATTATATATATCTGTTTTTATAGTAATGAAAGTAGTATCTAGTTATAAGGTATATATAATATTATATTTGATAAATATTACTTTCTGTAAGTTCAAAATAGAAGGAATCATTGAAGTTAAACCACTTTTATAGGTCTATCCTGTAAGATATTTTGAAATGTCATTCTTTCTGATACTTGTGCAACAAGTGGGATTTGCTCTCTACTTATAGCGACTTAATGATAACTAAATCCCTCTGCCTGTGATCACCTATCCCTAATATGGGAAAATAGGATATATATGATAGAAGTAGATAGTTGATATACTATAGTAATATATATGTAGTATTAATATGATTAGGTAGTAAAAGTAGTAGATAAGAGGTAAGGATCTAAGATACAAAGTGGACAAATCTGCAATAGTAGGACGAAGAAAAAATTTCACCCGCCACAGGTTTACGAAAACCATCGCCAACAGGCGTTCGCCGTTAATGGCATATGGTACAGGTACACTGAACTACCACTGGTCTCAATCCGCCTTCCGAAAAGAAGGCCATCTCGGACCAGTTTTTATCAATTCTCCTCGTCTGGGGAGACTTTGAAAGACTGGCCGAGATTGGCCTTCTTAATTTCGGGGAGGCGGGAGTTGGACCAGTGGGGTTATTAGAGTTGATCGCTGTACATCCTAAAACAGAAGCGACGCTGTTGGCTGGTGGTTGGTTATCCTTTAGCGGGGTGGAAATTTTTCTTGCGTCTTATTTATTGCAAATGTAAGGGGGTGGTGGCGAACGGCAGACTGTTGTTGTAGCCGCAATGGTTGGCGTTAGGCGTTGGACGTGTGTGGTGGGATTGCAACTCCGGTTAAACCCAGGGAAAAGTACCCCAGGGCGGGGAGAAGAAAAGAATGACCATGTGGGCCCCAGTACGGGGTTGACCAAGCCGGACCGCCTTCTAGTGGGAGTGTGAGATGAGGTGAATATGATAGGATATAGTAGAAGGTAATAGAGTAGGGGGAGTACGTGTAATAGTAGGATGGAGGCGGATAATAAGGTATAATGGGTAAGGTAGTCTATGATTATATAAATATATATATATTGGTTGGTGAGTGCCAGCATGCTCATCAATGTGTAAATCTAAAAAATGAGTGCGTGCTTCCTCATTGTCCCTGTTTTATCGGTAACTACTTTCTAACTTTTTATGAGCAGCCCCTTACCTCTATTGCTTCATCACAATTGCACTCCAGATATGCCAGAGCGAATTCACCCTGATCAATGTTACTCCCCTCGTTATTGTGTAGATCGATCCTTAGTTCAAACAGAAAATGTAAATGCGTCACGGGGGCGGGTAGTAAGGGGAGCCGCGTTGAGATGCAGACTAGGATCGATCTCTTTCTACGAATTCGTTAATGGGGGGGGGCATCTGATTAGGAAGCATGTAGGTGTCTTTGCAATTACTCAAAAGTTTACAGCTCCTCCATCTTTTTCACTCCAGCATAATGTCCTTTCAAACAGCTATAAGTATCTGGTCTTTTGAAACACGTAACCACCTTGTCTGGTCCTGGGTAATTATTCTTAGCGGTGTTTATTTTTCTCTTGGACCTTAATTGGAAGGTTCATATTTACTTCTCTCTTTATACAAGCTTCTAATAAAAGGTGGGCTTTAATATGAGAGGCGTTATTCGTGAAATTTGACTTCAACACCACCTGTCAGTGTTTTGATCTTTATAGGGGTGTCGTATTGCCCTGTGTAGAGTGATGGAGCTGCCTTCACGCGGCATCTGGTGGTGGATTCCACTTACACTGCTAGTTCATAAAATGGGTTGTAGTCTAGGCTTTTTTGTTGACTTGATCACATCAATGATTGCGCCATCTACTCTCTTGTTATTTCATCGTATGATTTATAATCGTGAAGATTTGTGGTCATCTTTAGCTGAACTCGTTCAGATCACGTACCTCACTCCAGTTGAGAATGAGGCTATTATTGCGAGTTGCGGACACACTACTTTCACTACAGATCTATAATATTTTGTATCTATGGCTACTCTCGTAGACCTTCAAAGTACTTAACAGCTGTATTGAGTCTCAACCTTACATGTTACTCCACTTGGAAAGTCTTGAGGAACATTACCTTTCTCGGTTATTCATATTTTAGTATAGTTTAATATTACTACATTTAATAAACGACTTTTGATTGTTCATTAAAAAGTACTTTTAAATATTACACCGAACGAAGTATATGATTAATTTTGTAAATCTTACGAGTAAAAGCTAAAAATTTGTGGTAAACTACTATCTCCTGACGCGACTATCTTTTATTCTTGAGAAAAGTGTAAAGGGATATATAATAAGTATGGAATTATAATAGTTACATAGTTATAGATTAGATATATATGTATATATATTAGTTAATAATAGGGAGTATATATATATAGTTAAATATATGTGGAATGAATAGGTGGACTAGAGACAATAATAAAAACTTAATTAGATATATAATATATATATATACTTGTGCGTAGTATAGTATAGTATAGCATATAAGGTATATAGATATATATATTAGTTATAGATATATATATATAATATGTAGATAATATATGTTATATTATAGTATTAGTAGCGAGAGTAAGTTATATATATATTATTTGATAATTTTATATAAAAGATAATATATATATATACTATTAGATAATATATATTATATACGGTATAAGTTAAAATTTTCAAGAATATCAGTTAATATATCCTAATTTTATATATAGATAGTATATATTATGATATACGTTATATAATATATATAGGTATTAATTAAGTATAGTATTATTATATATAATAGATAATAGAGATTAATAGTATTATTATCATATGTATATATATATATATATTAGATATATATTATATATTAGGATAAAATGTATTTAATGCAGTATAGATAGTATAATATATATATATAGTATAATATGTAATATATAATATATATATATATATATGGGATATGGTTAAATAAATATAGTATTATTAGGGGTATGATAATAATATATTAGAGTTAGAATAATAGGTAGTAGATATATATATATACATTCTTTCCTTTTATTCCCTTCTACTACTAATTTTATAATCAAATAATTAGTTATTGTATGATGGTAGGGAGAGGGGGTAAGAGGTGCGTGACAATGCATCAGAAGAAGAGAAAGGTAGTAGGAAGGGAAGTAGGTGACACAAGTTGACGGGAAGAAAGGAAGAAGCGGAGGCGGGGGAGTAGGGTATCACTATATAGGTGGGGTGTGGTGAAGCAGAAGAGAAACGTGAGTGGATATTACTGGTTTTGCATAGAGGAGACAATAGTGTGGGTATAACGGAAAAGGTTGCGCTAGTGGTTGGGGATAAGTGATGGTTTAGCCCTGGTAAAATGGGAGGATGATTACCGACAAATTAATATATACCGGTGTGCCCGCCGAAGAGGTTTTATGTGAATGTGTTTTTTTGAAGAGTTATATGTGAAACAGGAAGTTTCTGGAGTGACCGTGTGAAGGGAATTAATAGTTTTCTTCACTGGGGGTTACTAATATTTAGGTTGTGAAATAGAACGTAAAATGTACGGGAATTTAGTTACATACATGTAACCACAGAAAGTAATTTGGGTTCAACCTAGATAAAGACTTGTTCTGTTGCTACCAGACCATAATTTTTCATTTTTAATTCTTTAATATTTTCATGAATGCACGAAACACTTTTAACTTCCCCCACCACTGTATTTCGCGTGACTTTCTGATACGCAATGCATAACGTAGATTCGCCAGTACTTTGTTTCATTCTCAATTTGTCATTCAATTAATGTGTAGTTCGAGGCTTTTAGTATCGATGAGGTTGAGCACGGTGTTAGAGCAGTATGTTATTGTTTATATATGGTATATTATAAATTTATGTAGGGGTTAATCTTATAATTACCATCTGTTTGAATCTTTTACGACGCCAAGAAATAGACGATCTACGCCGATTCAACGATTCATCAGTTTTGATAGAGACTTATGAAAAAACTGAAAGTTGATATCTGTGTTTTGTTTGATCCCAAGACGGCTAAAAGGGACAGATCGTTTATTAACCTATCTTATAAAGATTAAATAATGAAAGGTGGTTTTTGTGGTTAGAGAACATGCTGCTTGAGAATTAATAACACTGGGTGAAATAGGTTGAGATCATTTCTTTAAAGGTTGGAAACCGAGTTATGGAATAGAGCTTTAATTCCTATAGTATCGCATTATCGGATTATTATAAAATTATTTAGAGACTATATGAAGACAGTGCAAGAATCTTTTTAAAACCATTGTAAAGGGCGAAAAAAAATAGGAGTACAAGTACAAGATTTAATATTATATTGGATATTACAGAGGAAAGATCGGCAAAAAAAAATGGTGATGCTGATAGTTTTATGACAGCTCTGGCAAAATGTCAAAGAATTTTTTCTACTTTTTCCACATGCCAATTGTGAAAAAATTCCGAAAAAGTGATCCTTAAAGAAGAGGCAAATTTTCTTATTGACCAAGCGAAATGACTGAGGAGAAGAAGATGATATACATGGAGTTCCGATTGAGGATTGTGGCTACCAGGGATAAAGGGGAAAGGAGAAGGAAATGTTAAGAGAGGATATATGGTAGGGACTATAAGAAAATGACTCCAACAAAGATAAATTTAAGGTGGGAACGTTAATTTGAGGGATAAATGGAAGATGGAGCTTGGTGAAGAGAAGTATCCAACATACTGGCTATTGAAAGAAAATGCAGTGATGTAGGAATGTTCACATTGAACCTGCAATTTCAAATTGCAGTCTTTTTCGGAATTTTTTTCTACAATTGGCGCTGGTAGAAAGAAATCTTTGGCCATTTGCGAGGCTGCGAATAGTGTACCAATAATGCCACTTTTGATTTAGCGATTTTCTAGGTCTATAGTTCCGTAATAACCACTAAAGAAAACAATTCATCTATATCTTCATAAGTAGCAGGTAAGACTGTTTTTTAGCCGTCTTGGGAAGAGAAGAGCGAGCCGGGAAGAAGCCAAGGACAATGAGCTCAGTTTGGTCTAAGTCTTATAAGAACTGATTGAGGAGGTTGGACCGCGTAACGTCAGTCCTCGATTTGGTTGGTGGTCACGTAAGATTTCAAACGGTATTATGGTTTATTATAAGTGATATTAACATAAATTTAAAAGTAAAATAATTAAACAATTAAGTAACACCGTGCTACCGATTACCATAAGTAATCGACTCAACATTATAATGACAAATTGAGAAATATGAAACAAAGAAAGCTTGACAATTTAGTTATGCTGTTTGTTATTCGGAAAGGCGCTGAAACAGTGGTGGTGAGGGAGTTAAAAGGTCTTCGTTAGGCATTATGAAAATATTATTAAGATGATTATGAAAAATGGAAATTGTTTGAAGATGAACAGAAACAAGTTTATCTAGCGGTTAGACCAGAATTTTTGTGAGTGTACATGATATGTACTAAAACGTTAACATTTTTACGTACTATTTAATTAAAATATTAGTACCCTACAGTGGCAACTAGTATTTTCCTATCCACGGGTATATAGAGAAATTGTTGCCATATTTGTTGCGTAAAAAACCATTACAATGGGCAAAAACCTTAACTTGGGCACCGGGGTTAATAATTGGTCAGTAACAATATCCACAAATTTTAAGGTATAAAACATACTATGAGTCAAAAGTGGCAACTTTTTCCGCAGTCTATTACAGTTTGTGAAAAAAAATTAATTTCGACTATTTTTCGTTGTCGCTCTAGCCATAAGTTAGTATATACAGGTTACTTCTATAGTCATACTACGGTGCTAATTATCTTATATGATTAGTTAGTACGGTTTTAGTATAGTATACCGTATTTAAATTACGGTATATAATGATATTAGTATATGTATAATATTAGATAGAAGTAAGTATAAGAAGTATATATATAAGGTAGGTGAGTAGTAGGTATAGAGTAGGTATATTAGCGGGTTAGATATATATAGTATATATCTAGTATAGTATATATATATATTGTATATAGTAATAGGAATAGTATAGTGTGATATATGTATAGATATAGTTTATATATTATATATATATATATATAATTATATATAAATACAATATAACATATATATTATATTTAATATATAGAATATAATAGCTTATTATAAGTATATATATATTATATAGTTATAGAGTAATAGTAATATATATATTATATATATATATAATATATATATATATATATAATAATTAATATAAATATATATATATAGTGTTTTAGCTATATTAGAGCAGTTATTATTATACAATTAGGCTTAGTGTTAGCTGGATTAAATTATCCCTGTATTTAATAGTATGTATATAGTGGAAACCTCTGATGTATTACGAAGAAAATATTGGCATAGCCATTCTTTGAGGAGTACTATATATTATATACTAATATCATTGAGTGAGTAAGTTACTAATAAGATATAATATTAGTACATAATTATATATATATATGAAATTATATTTAATTATAATATATATATATATATAATATATAATATAGAAATGAATTTTAGATATATATAAATATTAGATATATATATATAGGAGTATAATATATTTTATTATTAGTATTATCATGTATATTATATAATATAAAGAATATCTATTTTATATATTATTAATAATGTTATAATTATTATATAACTATATATTTTATATAATATAACTTATATATAATATATTGTATAAATATTATATATATCATGAATATATAATTAATAGCTTTATAATTAATATAAAGTATTATTTATTATAATATTATAGTAGAATATATATATCAATCTTACTTTTATCCCCAAGACTGTGGGTTATTATGGTGGACCGTTAGTAAACGTAATGCATCAGAATAAGAAAGTTAATCATAAGTTAGAGAATTAATGACACAAGTCGTAAAAAGAACAGCCGTTTATATACCTATTACCGGTTATCGTAGATATTTCATATATACGATAATTTAACTCTATTTTATATATCATATACAGGTATATATAACCGTCTAAATTTCATAAATTAACTATGGTGTGTTTTATATATATTTATTATATATTATTATTATATTTATATATAAATATATATTTGATATTAATATATTATATGTGAATATTATATTAATAATATATGGTATATATATAGTATAATATTTATTAAAGGAATGTTATATTACGTTATATAATATTATATTAATATAGCTATATATATATATTAACTATTATTATTATCTTACTAATATCTTATTAAAACTTGCACTACTACTATAATTTACTATGAAATATTATTATATTCCTAATTTTATCATTATATGTTTAATGGTATTCCATATATAATTTATCTATTTATATATCATAGAATGAATAATTTAAACTATATATATTAATATATATAGTCCCGATATTATATATATATATATATATATTTATATATATCTATCTTATAATTTAATAACATATCACTAATAAATTATATATATATGCGTATATTAATAATTAATATACTATAAAAAATATATATATTAGCATATATAGTATAGACTATATCATATATATATACTACCTATAATATATATGTATATATTATTATAAACTTATTAAATATATAACTATATATATATTATGGAGGACTATGTTTCATACGGACCTTTCATTATTATTATTTCATATAGTTTTATTTGTCAAACCTTATATATATATTATACTCTTATAACAATGTCCAATTTATTTATTTGTAATTATTGATCTTGTTTATTATTATATATACCTATATTATTATATATCATAATTAATATTATAATATATCAATAATTACCTATAATTCCCTATATATATATTACTTCATATTATCTCATGATATACGTCTGGATTTACCAGATGTTATAAGCACCTGTCTTATTTTGTAATAATATTATTTATTTACTTAATGTATATATATTATTTTTACATATATGTATAGGTGAGTCTAATTTCTATATTATATGATATTTGTGACTATAACTATTACTACTAATATATATATAACGAATTTCTTTATTATATCTAGTATTATATCTAATATTATTTTTTAAATATTTTTGTATTGTGATAGTTTTAAAATTTATGTTACTTGACCCTCTTCGTATATGTCAATATATCCTCTATTTTAAAAAGTAAGCTAAAGCGTATAATAATATATATATATATCACCTTTCCTTTTTTCCCCAATACTGTGGGGTTTAAAAGGTGAGCGTGAACGACTGGATCAGAAAAGAAAAGGTAGGTAGAAGTTAAATATGACACAAGCTCGAGAAGGAGGAAAGCACCAGCCTTAATTACCCACAAGACCTAACTCTATACGTGATAGTGAGATATATATATATATATATTATATAAATAATATATATATATACATATATATATATATATATAATATATAATAATTATTAATATATTTTATTATATATTACTATATATATATATATTAATATATATATCTTAATTATACTACCTTTACGTTCTTTAACCCCGTATGCCAGGGTACACGGGGGGACCAAGGTAAATCGACTTTAAGGCTCGGCCTATCCCAAACTGCGCCACCAACGTGTTCGCAGTCAAGTTTTAATTCTGGCACCCAGGTAGATAAAACTCCAATTGCTACGCGGAGGATTTGAACTAGCGTTCGTTGTATGAGAGGTGACGGCGACTCAACCTTCTCTCTCGTCCACGCAGGCGTCATATATATTTATAGTATATTATATATATAGTATATATAAATATATATATAATATATATATATATATTATATATAATATTATATATTTTATATATATATATACTATAATATATATATATATCTATATAATATATATATATATATATATTAATATCAGTCAAAATATCTTCTTTGGCAAAATACTTAATTAAATTCTATCTCTCTGTTGATTAACAATTCTTCACAAATATTTGCTTACTTTCTAATATTGTTTAACTAAATTCAGTGACGAACGTCGGACGGACAAAATAAAAAAAATTTAAATTCATTTTTTAATGTTACCACAGTGTCTAGATGCGGTGTCAGTTGAGATGTTTTTATACAAATCTAATATTTTTAGAAATGAAAATTATCACTTGGCTTCAATTATTGGCCACCGTCCTTTCTCGGAGTAATTGAGTAAATTTATTATTTTCAGAGTAACACCACCTCCTACA
Organism: Trachelipus rathkii; assembly: GCA_015478945.1. Classification (NCBI taxonomy): domain Eukaryota; kingdom Metazoa; phylum Arthropoda; class Malacostraca; order Isopoda; family Trachelipodidae; genus Trachelipus; species Trachelipus rathkii. The sequence goes on from JABUQX010075920.1 coordinate 23,356, forward strand.
TGTTTCCTATGTCAAATTTGTTGTTTTTTACTTCTAGTAATATGGTGAGAATCAGAATATTTGCATGCCATGTGATGCTTAAAATCTGTCTTTCAGATATGTTATGAATTGGTTTTTAATGTTGCCATATTTTCGCACCATCAGTTTTTATTACATTAGAGAAAATTTACACCACTTATTATTAAAGGTAGGTTTAATACTTTTCAGTGATTTCTTAATTAATTTTTCTATTTTATAACACCTATCATTTCCATCTGATATTTTTCTGGAAACCTGTTTACTATGAGTCAATATTGTCATTATAATTGTGTATTTGGTATCAAAAATTCTCAAAGTTTAAATCAACGAGTGGCCATACCTTTTCCTTTACGACTCGAATCATTATTTGTGTGAAAGAGTGCGATGCGCATCAAAATTGTTTTACCGCACAATACTTTAAAAACAATGTAACGGTGAGATATATGTATTATATATATTATATATACTATATAATATATATATATATATTATATATTATATACTATTATATATATATATTATATAATATATATATATAGTGGTATACTAGTATAGTAATTATATATATATATATATAATATATATATATATGATATATATATATATAGTATTATGATATAATACTTCGTCGTTCATCATCATCTATCATATCATCATCATTCATCAACTCATCATCATCATCTCATCATCACATCAATCATCGAGTCGTTGTGATGGGAAATTAAGGGAGAACAATCTACGTGCCAAGTATTAAAGGGTGAGATATTCAAAAAAAAATAATAGAATTAGTGCTCCAGGAGAAGGATGTCTTGAAAAGATAAAAATATTCGTAAATATGAGGGAACAGAAAGATTAAAAAAGCATTCGATGTGATCAATGCACAATCTTACGCGCTAGGTTCGGGGGGGGGGGGGAACTCGCGAAAATCCTCAAACATTGTTCTTGTCACTCATGCGATGTTCCACAGTATTCATCCAAAAGCCATAACATCGCAAAGAAACCACAAGAATAATTCCCCCCTTGAGGGATTAATACGTATATTTATATATATATTTAAGATATATATATAATATATATATAATATATATATATATAATTCTATACGTTATATTACTATGATAATATGATAATATATAATATATATATATAGATATATATATATATATATATATATATAATAAATAATAAAGGTTTTTGGACAAAAATTGATGATTGGGTCTAAATAATTTAGTTTAACTATGGTCATATTTTAAATGTTGGCGCGAATGATAAGCATTATAAACAGTACAGATATAACAGTTTATATACTTGAAAAATACTGATGAGTGATTGTGGTTTTCTTTCGTCTTGTTTGTTAACAGAGTATACGACTTTTAGGCTTGTGCGAATAGTAATAAATTAAAATTGCTATAATTAGCAAACGATTTCATTTAAATAGATCTAAAAAAGTAATCATTTAGAGTATAAAAAATTCTTTACGGTCATAGAATAAATATTCAAATTTAATCGTGTCTATGATAGATGTGTGGAGTATTCTTTAGGTTATTCATTCATATGTGTATTGATTGGGCGTATAATGGTGACTTAGCATGGAGTAAGCTTTCATTTGGTGCCGACATAGCGTGTTGTTTATAACGAGCGGGTAGATCACTCTTAATAATGCATTTAAACTTTCCTTTAGATTACTTCTGTTGTGCCTGTAAACTGAATAAACAGAAGTGGACGCCGTTCAGTCTCTTCTGCTACCACGTTCCTTGCTAGAGATTCTACAAAAGTGCACAGCTCTCCTCTTATCACGTATATTTTATGCATATCATTCTTATGTATATTTTTTCTCATTTAGAGATTATACACTTTTGTTTTTAAATATTACGGTTTATTGCAGTTATTTAATATGTAAGGTGATCAGATGAGCTTATCTTCGTTCAATACGTTTCATATTATATATATATATAGTATCTATATATATATATATATATTATATAAAATATATATATAAAATATAGATATTATATATATATATCTCATTATATATAACTATATATATATATGCAATTATTGTTCTAGTATCCTGGTCAATATTTGGTGTTTATGACTATAATATATATATATATTAATATTAATAATACTATAATATATAATATTACTATATATTATATATATATATATATATATATATGATATAGATTATTATATATTATAAAATATATATATATAATTATACGTATATATATATATATATATAATCAATATATATATATATATAATATTAATATATATAATATATATATATTATATATATATTATATAATAAATATATATATATATATATATATATTATATATATATATATATATATATGATATAATATATATATATCTATATATATATATATATATTATATATATATTATACGTGTATTATAATCACTGATATACTACTTATATATATATATATATATATGATTATATATCTTATGTTATATAATATATATATAATATATATATAGATACACGAAATATATTATTATATTATAATAAATATATTATAGTATATATTAAAAATATATATATCTATGATATATATTATATATTATAATAGTAATATATTATATTAGTATATATATAATATATATATAGTACGGTATTTTTATATATATATATATTATTATATATTATATATTATATTATATAATATTTATATATATTATATATAATAAATAAAATAATAATATATATACTACTATATATATATATATATATATATAATGCAAACAAACTAACCAAGGTTTAACGACTATTTAATGATAGTAACTCGTGATTTTTTTTTATTTTTGAAAACAAAAGGAAAATTTAAAGATTACCATCTCTCGGTTTTTTTTTTTGGTTAAAATATTTCCATGTTAATGTAAAATTAATTAGATTTTACCTGTCGTTAGCGTTTTTGTTTATTAAATTTTTTTTGCCATTTATGGTTTGTAATTATGTATTTTGAATTGTTTTAATCTGCCACTTCTTCACTGACTTCGAAGATATTTTTTTTTTATTATGTCATATAGTTTGATGTTACCAATCACAATTTTTCAATTTATAAATACGAATGAATTAACCGTTGTATCTAACCGTTATCCTTTGCAAGTTATGTGAATTTCATGTCTGTCTGCTGTGGTTCCATCTGTCTTTTCTATTTATGTGTTAATACAGGACATTTTATTGTACATAAATTTCCTAATTTTTTTTTTGTTTATATTTGTGGTTTGTAGATTTGTCCTGATTTTGGCGTCCAATCTTCGACTAATTTGTCTCGTATCTCACTAGTCGCGTAGTTCTTGAGCAGTTTAATGTAATTTATTGCTTTTATTATAAACTTGTATTAAAGAAATAATGTTCAAATGAAGTTCTGAAATTGTTAGATGACATTTTGGGAACTGTTTTTATGTTTTCTATTGCCTCTGATATTTTTTAGTGTGGCATTACATTCTTATATTTACAATCATAAAACCTTTTAAATGAACTATTTACTTCTACTATTTATTCTACTAGAGATTATTTTAACAGGTGTTTCAATAATATATCTATTAGCTTATTTAGTTTAATTTATAGCCAGGTAACAAGGTACGCAACGCATATAATATATATTTTTTAATTTTAAATTTTGATAACAATATCGACGTTTGATAGTGATTAATCATAGTAATCGACTTGCAAGAGTTTCAAACCAATATTTAGCAAAGGAAATATTAGATTTTACCTTTTATTTTGTAAGTCTTATAGTTTATGCACGTTTTAAGCCTCAAATTGTATTATTCAAAGATATCTTAATCTGCAGATTATCTTATCTACATTAATTCGTCGAAATTCCAAATAATAATAATAATAAAGACATTCATTTTCAACGGTTGTGAGCCTTTTAGGCTATAATTAGTCGTATGGATTGGAGAGAGAGATGATCTAACCTAGGTTAAATCCATTTTCTAAATGTATGATTGCATGTTCGATCTCCATAATCTGAACTCATTATGATTTTGACTCATTACGTAGTTGGTTTCTGTAGAAGTCTCGAAAGGCTGCTAAAGTTCACGTTTTCTTGCCAGAATATGGAAGAGACCAGAATTAATAGAAAATTAAACCTTCTTGAACCTTTGGATCTATATTGATTCTTGCAAATTTTTTTTAAAAATTTAGTAGGATTTTGAGAAAAGATATTTTAAGCTGTAAAGAATAGCGTATAAATCTTAACTCTAAAACTTAATAATCGCAAAGGAAACAATAATTAGGATTTTCAAATTTAATATACTACACATTAAGTTCGACGCTATAGATGCTGTTCTCAATTTTGTAAAAGCTCTTAATATGAAATTTATTTTATATAATAATAGATTTAGAAAAAATATTTGTCTGGTATTTTAAAGTTCTATATTAACCATTCGTTTTATATGTTTTTATTAAGTCTGGAAAATGTCTCTTTGCTACCATCTCTATTTGCCCCTCATACTATTCATTCCAACTATATGGTATGTCCCATTATGATACTCAAAGACTCTCAACCCTATTACTTTTGGTAGTTATGGTCTTAATTATTTACAAAACCATCCAACACTCTTGTTAACATGTTGTCCGGAGTTACGCTTAATTTAATACAATTCGATCTTGTCTATAATCATTTCGGAATTTGCAATACTACCGATAAATTGTAAATTTAGTTTGTTAGTTCAGAGCAAATGTTTTTCATTATACTTATTTCAACACTTTCTAGTTTCTGAATCATAAAAAATGGCAGATTCTATCACTTGGAATCAGTAAAAATTTTTAGTTCGACTTATGGAAAGTGTGAACCTGATATATGTTTCCAAAAGACCCTAATAAGCCTTGTCTAAACCATGTCCTTTCTTAAAGTTCGCATGGTTGGTCACGAACTTTTGTAAGTTTGGCACATGGACAAAAGTATTGCCTAAATAATTGAATGGCTTTATGGAAAACTGTATTAAGTTGTGAACAATTCTTATTTTCCAAGTGTTTGATCGAGACGCTGCATTCATTCTATGCCATTAAATCAAATAGAAAAAACAAATTGTATAAATGTTACCAAATAGAAAAGCTTGTCATCTCCAATCCTCATCAACGGACAGAAATGAAATAACGCTAATGGGAATTCACTATATAGTTATAATATATATATATATATAATATATATATATATTATATATTATTATATATATATATATATATATAAATATTTTAAATATATATATATTATATATATATATAATAATATATATATTATATATAAGTGGAGGATATTGATCGTGCACCATGATTTCAATTGGCCAATGTCGCTATCCTTTATTCTGGTGTTGTGTTATTCTCGAAAATGTTTTTCCTAATCACAGTCTGGAAGTTTTGTAACCATTTTGATCCAGCTGTATAATACATCTTATCAGTTCTAATCAATTCAATTAGACTTGAAAAACTGCTTATAACATGTATAGGAACTATCAGTTTTTCTTCTTTTAGGACATCCTTTGCTATGATTTATTAATGAATGATATAGATTATGAACTTATATGATAACATATGCACCAGGAGAAACAGATGATAGTTAACAATATAATTGTGCTGCATATTACTACACAGAAGAAGGTTGCAGTAAGCTTTCTAGTGCTGTCTCAGAGGTCAGTGCTTCAACATTATTTCCTTTTGATTTTTATTAATTAATAATGTTAAAGATTTGTAGTATGGTACAGGATAGCTAAACTTGACTCTTTATTAACAGTTTACTATCTGTGCTGCGGAAGGCGTTGACATCAATTAATCTCCATTTAAGAAAACCGCCTTCTGATATATCAGGGTATGTTTTTTAATAAATAATATATGTGACTTTTTTTTTCCTTAATGAATTTATACGTATTTTTTAAATACCAATAATTGTTTATATTTGACAGGGTTCAGTTCTTGGGATTCATACTTGAATCCATCATCTTTTAATTCTGGACTACATTTTAATTGTGGACTCCATTCAGATCTTGGGATTCCTCCTGAATCCTTCTAGATTCTAATTGTGGGATCCATTCTATTTTGGGATCATCCTGAACATCATCTCTGATTGTGTGCTGATTCGTTTTTTGGGGCTTCATTCTCCTGAATCCGATTTTCCTGCTTCCAAGGGATTCAATCCTGAATCCGTCCTTTAAGCTGATACTTGAGTGAGATTCCTTAGTGAATCTTTTCTCGGTGCTATTTTGAAGTTGGAATTCCATCTCGAATCTTTCTTCTTGAGTTGTTTCGGAGTCGTGTGGTTCGCTGGATCCCTCTCGCCTGCAATTCTAAGTTGGGTTCGGCGCTGATTCTTTCCTCCTTTTAATAGACTTCAGCATAGTTGTATTCTCCTGAATCATACTCACCACTGGAACCATTTCCTAGCAAATCGGTCTTTTTTTTTTAATTTAAACAGATAGTGTTTTTTTTTCTTTTTTTAAACGGTATAATTGTTGTTTTATTGTTGTACTAACTTATTAATTTAGTTTTATTTATCCATTTTAAATAAATATTAGTTTCTATATGACTTTAATTATGATTTAGATTTATCATATTTTTATTTAATTTATATATAATGAAATAAATTAATTTTGTGATTCGAAAATAGATTAATGATTTAATAATTACTTATATTATATAATATATATACTGATTATAATTACTCATAAGGGGGTATAATTATATATTATGCTTATGGGATGAATAAATTATCCTGACCTTGGCGATGTTTATATGGAATGTTCGTATAACTTCAAGAAGAGTAGTTCGAAATTCTTTAATTCTATTACATAGCACGCGGATATTAATTTAATACAAATGGGGTGGCAAATTATCAACTTGCATACTGGTGTCTCATTATTGGGTCGGCGACCGAGGAATATCCCCGCTATCCGGCGCCTATCGAGCATCTCCGGACAACAGCGCCAAAGGAAGGATTTCTTTGGTTGGATTGATCGCTTTTAGGGAATTGTTCTGAGTTGTTGGTGATCTGGTCTTGAATTGTGTTTGAAGGATGGATTGGAGTTTTTTTGATGGATATTCGTTGTATATAGTAGTCTAACTTTATTTTCACCTGATTGGTTTGTTATAGTTATTAATATTTTGAATGCAAAAGGATTCGAGTATCTTGCGAATGGTTGGTGTGGTTGATGTTTCTGATGGATTGCATGTGGTTAATATTGAGTATGATGATCAAGATGCTCGTCTCCTATGGGTGTCATCAGTGCTGATTAATATCTATCGTGTGTGTAGCGAGTACGGGTCGTATAGTAACAGGCCTGAGTGATGTTTTGTCGGTGTTGAACGTTGCTGGTCAAGGTTTCTCCTAACTTATTAGAATTGCTAATGTTGCATATTTTTTGAGATTCGAGGGGTGTGGTAAAACTCTGCATTTGCTGTGACTGGATTTGCATGTGTATGAGTGGCGGTGCCCATGAACGCGTGTGTTATTTTCAGCTAAGTTTGCTGCATTTGTGTAATGGGATAGATTAAGTGTAATGTATTGAGTATTGAGAGGAAATCGTAAGGCGTTTATATTCAAACATTTAAGAGTATTGTATGTTGTGGTTTTAACACTAAGAAGTGAGTAAAAGGAAAAGCGGGTTGTACTTTCGTTGGGGAGTTGTGCTTGTGATATACGTTTCTTTTTACAGGCTTTTGGTGATACTACATTTTACGTATAGAAAATAATAATACTGGATATTAGGGAGGATGGAGCATGTGAATAGTATCTGTCGCTATAGCTATGGTTGTGTTTTCACTCTTTTTCCAAATACAACGGTGGAAAGAACAAACAATGCTGTGGATATGGTGCCCGGTAATGAATATAGAACATAACACTATGACTAATTTTAGCTTCTATGATCTGTGGTTGTGGATTAGATATACCAGTGGTAAGTATGTAATTAGGTGAGGGATAAAATGTGCTTTTAGGTTATGTTTACCTGTGCATAATACTGTATATGAAAGACGCTAAACTGGGATACTGTTCTATTGCCATATATAATATAATCAATAGATGGTGAGGAAGGGGAAAGTATTACATTCTGAATATAGATCCTTATTGTAAAGGTTGAGTGAAGCGGTATGACTTGGCTGAGTTGAATGTAGAAGGTAGGACGTCTTGTGGGTGTGTGAGTGTTGTGGTGGTAAGCGGAATAAAGTTATGTACATAACAGATATCCTGAGCATTGTGCTATTTATTATAGCCTATGAGACTACACATCGAGTACAGAAAATATTCGTGTGAGCTCCATATAGATAGGTTAATTCTGAGGATTGTGAGGGGATGAATGGATGAGCCCATTTGCTGAGACCATGAGGAGTGTTTTGTATTTTGGTAGTAAGATAGTGAGCCGTTAATAAATAGGAATAAAGTTGTGCTGCAGTATGAATAGTATCTAAATGAGTTCTTTTAGAGAGATAATAGGGTGATGTGAGTATGAGAATTAATGTACGGTTTTCCGTATGATAATAATCTTTCCTAGCAAGGGATATATATAAGGTGGTTAGGGACGGGGTAACTGACTTAAAAAGAGGGAGATTTGCAATTAAGAGCTGAGGAGTTTGGTGGTATCTAGGGTTTAGCGGTGTTATGTGTTGTCGAGAAATGAAATTATTCAGAGATTTTATTTTAATCTAATGGGATATATATATAGTAGGGTATTAACTTGGTATTTGTGACTATAGGTATGTGGTAGGTATTGGGGGTGTATATTGATATAGGTGAGTTTGATGTGTTTGGCGGTTTGAGTATTATATATTGTTGTGAGTGTGAGGGTTTGGTGTGAGGTGATTGGTTGTGTCAGTAGAAAGTGACGGGGACGTCAACTACGGAGTTTTTAGTGCCGGGGTGGGGGTGGGGGTTGGGGGGTGGTGGGGGTGGGGGGGGTGGTGGGCCGGGGGGGGGGGGGGAAGGGGTGGGGGGTTGTATAATACGTTTGTTGAGTGAGGTTATAGTTGAAAACCATGTGCAGTATACAAACAGAACTTTCAACCGGTGTTCTCGTAGTGCTCAGATTATTCATAAGATATAAATTGACTATGCTTATTCTTATTATATATACAAGAGGAGAAGTTTTACATCCACAACCCACAATAGTTAAGGAGCACTTCGTCTCTCTCCTTTCGCGTGAAGCGTGTCTTCCCTGAATCATTTTAGTTCCGCCATATTGAATAAAGCCTACAATGCGGGGAAAGAAGCATCACTCATAAATCCCATCCAAACAATGTCACGCCTAAAATACTACACTCAAACCGCCTAAATACAATGCAAATCCGTCACACAAATGATTGTCAAAAACGCTTGCCAAAAAATGTCAATAGCACTTTCTATATGATAAACTTAGACTTCAACAACGAACGCGAAAATTATTCATCTATGTCCGACCGACTACAACAATCGATAGTATGTGAATTCGGTTCAGTCACTGACCACCAAGATTAAGAATTTGACTCATGGTGGTTTTTTTCAGTGGTTGTCAAGGTATGTGTAAAGACTTTTGTGTCTATTGAGGTGAGCATTAGGTGGGGTCGAGTTGAGAACATCGAAGCGCATGCGCCTATATATTTTTTTGGTACTGCCGAGATGGGCATTTGTTTGGTTCATATCACAACTGATTGAATAATCGTATAAAACAAACAATCTCCCGGTGAAAATAAATTTAAGAACTATATATTACAACGAATCCTAAAAACTGCCCTAAATGTTTTCAACAAACACAATTTAAGATACATATCACCAAACAACTGAGACAATCTAAAAGCGATCAATCATACAAAGTATCCTGGGTGGTGCCGTGTATTATATTTCTCGTAATTATGAAGAATGAAAAGTCGTTCGCGCGTTAGGTATGCGGTTTATGGTGGAATTGGGTGAGGTGCAAAGTTTGTAATTTAATGAACAGCTTTAGTGTGGTACAAGAGACTTAAGAGAATCCACGTTTTCATATATGACTCAGTCATCTATGAAATCCAAGGGCAATTATCTCCTTGTATTAATATATAGATTGCTACGATAGAAGTAGTTCTTCATTATATATTGAGTTGCTGCGTGTGGCTTGATCGGACGTGGGCCTATTTCTAGCTGACATTTGTATAGGGTTTTGTTCGGGGTGTGGTGTTATGGTGGTTTTTGTGTGTTTGGTTATTTGTTTCTATTGATACTGATGGGTGTATTCTGAGGGGGTTGGGTTGGTGGTTGTTTTGGGCTTTGGGACGTACGCCTATATGTTATTGGTGATAGCGTAGGGGCCTTATCTGTTGTTTGTTGGTGGTGGAGTGGGGTTGTTTTTTTTGAGTTGGTTTTGTTAATAGGGGGCGGTTTTTTTTTTATATTATCAGTATTTTGGGTATATTTTTATATATTTATTTGGTTTTAATGTAATTTTAGTTTGGGTTTAGGTCGTATGTGTTGTTTTGTGATTTATAGTTTATATGTTTATTTTTGATTTATATTATGATAATATTTATATTATATTATAAATATCTTTATATTTAATTTTTTTGAACATAAGCGGATTCCTATTCAGAATGCGAATGTTTCCTTACTACATATAAAGCCTATACCGTTCATATATATATTAAGTAGTTATTATATATATTATATATATATATATAATATTATATATAGTAGTTTATATTATAGTATTATATTATATATATAATATATATATATCATATAATATATATATATAATTATATATAATTATATATATATTTTATATTATATAATTAATATATATATATAATATATATATATATATAAATATATATATAATAATATATGTATATATATAATTATATATAATATATATATATATATATATATATATATATAGTATATATAATATATATATATATATATATATAGTATATATATTTATATATATATATATTGGTTTTATTTTAAATATTTTTTAATATATATATTTTTTTTCTTTTTTTAGATCGTTCAGAAATATATTTTTTTTTAAAGTTGCCAAACATGATAGAATATATGTCTCCAAATTTCATATTTATAGCATATGTCTAAGACGTAATTATCCAATAATAGTAGTATTGCAACGTTTGACCGAGACCCAGCCTTTTCGATATGAAGGAATAGAGATTTTGCTTCAAACTTGGAATATAATACATATGGGATAAGGACGAATCCGTGTAATTTCAAGTCTGTAGGAATGTATATAGAGGGGGGTCACCCCCGAGGGTGACCCCCGATATTGCGCTTACGCCCTTGTGCGGGTCTGAGTGGGTGAGTTTTTAAGCTAACGAGCGTTTGGCGCGACGAGCACTTGGGAGTCAAACAGACCGAAGTCTGTTTGACCGACAGACACAGCCAGAGCGCGCGTGGCATACACTACACATTATATTATATTATTACATCGAAGATTCGATTTCCGAGGAAATCGAATCTGAGTCGAAAAACGATCCCTGTAAGGGATCGTTTTTTTACGCACTTTGACTTTAATTAATTCAGCACTGACACACCATAGAAGAGCATTTGATCATCATATCAATATTAACCACATACAACCCATCAGAAACACCAACCATTCGCCAAGATACTCGAATCATTTTGCATTCACAATATTAATAACTATAAAAAGCAATCGGTTGAAATAATTTAAAGACTATAATACAACGGAATTCCTAAAAAACTCAAATAATTTCAACAACACATCAAGACAATCACCAACAGAAACTAGAACAATCCTAAAAAGCGATCAATTCCAATCAAAGAGATCCTTTTGGCCTGAAGATTGCGATAGTGAGATGAAACCTGCCGCTCAGTATGTATTCCAGTTGAGTCGCAATTTGTAATTATACGCGGAGTGTAAAATTAAAGAAATTTCATGATCATCACTATAAATGCAAGGGCAATATTCTCTTATAAATATAAAATTGCACGATAAAGTAGTTCTTCATTATATATATTATATTATATAATATAAGTATATATATATATATTATATATATATATATATAGTAGTGAGAGAGATATAATATATATATTTATTAATATAATATATATTATATTAATATATATATATATATATATATTTATATTTATATATAAAATGCGATATTTAACTGTTGATACATAAGGCGGATTCTATTCGTGATGCGAATGTTTTCCATTACTACATTAAGCTAATACTTTCATATATTACTTAATAGTAATTATATATATATATATATATATTATTATATATATATATATATATATACTATATATGTTATATTATTATATATATTATATATATATATATATATATATATATATATATTATATATATAATATATTGGTTTAGTTTTAATATTTTTATTATATATATTTTTTTTCTTTTTTTAGATTGTTTCAGAAAATATATTTTTTTTAAGTGCCAAACATATGAAATAATATGTCTCCAAATTTCATATTATAGCATATGTCTAGGACATATATATATATAGTAGTATTGCAACAGTTTTGACCGAGACCAGCCTTTTCGAGGTACTGAAGGAATAGAGAAATATTGATTTCAAACTTGAAAATAAAATCTACATATGGGAGTAGAGGACGAATCCGTGTAAATTTAAGTCTGTAGGGATGGTTATATAGGGGGTCACCCCCGTGGGGACGCCGATATTGGCGCTTACCGCCCTTGTGCGTGATCCTGAGTGGAGTTAAGGCCAACGAGCGTTTGGGCGACCGAGCCAACTTGGGAGGTCAAACAGACGAAGGTCTGTTGTGACGCGACAGAACAGACAAAGCGCGCGTGCGCATACACATATCAACATTATTATTATTATTATTACATGGAAGATTCGACCTTTCCGAGGAAATAGAATCTGGTCGAAAACGATACCTGTAAAGGGACGTTTTGTTTACGCCCTCTTACTTCGGATTCCACCGTGGTTTCTTCTTCGCATCCGGTTCTGAGTCCCATATATATCTACTGGGTTAGAGTTAACGTATCGCTTTCAAACTTGGTATATGTCTATTTAGGTGATAACTGATCCCATGCCAAGTTTTGGGAGTGACGTATGGTCCACCCTAAGGGGGTGTTTGCCCTTAGCGCCAAGGTCAAATTCGTCCTGAAAGTCCTGTTAACGGCTTATACGTAATGGAGCTAAAATTTGGATCTGAGCTATATGATGACGTAATCTCGTCGGAAGACGAGATTTACGTTCTCTGCGTCCGTCCTGGAAGGGGGGATTGCTTGCCCACAAAAAAAATTTAAAATGTCGTAGAAGACTGAAACTTTGAGACTGGGTTGAGGAGACGGAGTCGGAGACGGAGTCTGAGTCTGAGTCGGATTCGGAAGTCGGATTCGGAGACGTAGTCGGAGTTGGTTCGGTTTCGGATTCCAGGGACCCTGCCGGGAGGGTCCCTTCCTTGAAAAAAAGAAGAAGAATGAAGAAATGAGGAATGCAAAAACAGAGGACGAAGAAAAGAAAGAAGAATGAGGGAAGGAGGGGAACGGAGTCTGAGGAGTAGGGCACAGACACCGGTGCTGGGCTCCTGGTGCCGGTGTCGATTATTAATATTGTGTATATTGGATTTGGGTTAAAATAAATATGTTATAGAGTGATGTATGATTCTCAACTAGGGGTGGTTTCGAGACTTCCTCATGAGCCGAAGAAGGTAGCGTCGTCAGGCTCCCCCGGTCGTGCGGGGGGGAGCGTCGGCAGGCGCTCCAGCCAGTGAATCCGCCGGTAAACGGGGCCGCCGTGCGGCTCAGCCCGCAGGGCGTGCCCGCGGCGCGATCCGACGCGTGCGGCGCGCCCACAGGAGCGATCCGACACGGAAGGGTGCGTGCGCGCACCCTCTCGCGTATCGCATGTAGCGACCGGTACAGAATGCAAACGTGTTCTGTTTTTCATAGCTATTTTTTATTTTATTTTTAACTTTTTCATTTCAGGGATAAAATGTCAATCTATTGATTCAAGTCTATTTTTCTTTGGTATAAATAAGTTCTTTTGAAAAAAAAAAGCGGGAAAAGAAACAAGGCTTTTTATTTAAAGCTTTATACCATGAAGAAGAAACTACATTAATCGTTTAACATATAAATTTTTTAGCATCAAATATAATTTACATTTATTAAAAAAAAAATTATTTAAAAACATATAATGAAATATACAGTATAATCACCACATAAAATTAGACTGATAGGTTGTACAGCGAAAACTAAGCGTCTTACATGAACATTATTATATTTTAAAAAAGATGTTACATAATGATTACTAAACATAAATCTAAATTCCAAGAGTCAAGGAAATAAAACAACATTATTTTCTTAATTCTTATAACGCTATCCAATGTCCATTTGCTTGAAACATCCTGGCAGAAGTGTTGAAGATTAGACAGAGTCGTATCCAATTTCACAGAACCAAGTTCATTACAGGCGAATACACTAAAATCTTCTTTTATTTCTGAATACTCTTAATATTTCTTCTTCATTCTTCATTAATAATTCAAGATTATATTTTGTTTGTTCTAATCAAATCTCGATGATTTGGGGAATGTTCCAGATACCACAGAACTGAATTGGAGGGATGTCAAACTTGTCAAATTTGAGACTCAGGTTCCCTAAAGCCCTCCTTTTCTTAGGAATATTGGAGATGATAAGCATTCAAGCTGAACGATCAGCATGGGAAGATCAATATGCAATATAAAGTTACTGTTTTCAGCATATTCTTGAGATCAACACGGGGTACCGGTTATCACTGTGCATGATACGTATTGGCAAATCAAATCCGTAAATAAGGCGTGAGCATTGGGGAGTGGTGTAATCTTATATATCATCTCATATCAACGAACCGTAAAGGGTTGACCATTCAATGTAAACTAACCCTCTAAGTTCGAAATGGGTAAATTTTTTAAAGGGACTTACCAATAGTGTTCCAGAATATGCGTCATATTCTACAATCCCTAATAATTACCTTTTGAGGTAAGCTCCCATTGACTATGTTAGGTATATTAATACTCGATAACCTTTGGTAAAGTTAAAAATTTAGGTCTCAATTCTCTGATGATTTTCGGCTGTATCGTCAAAAGGATTTCCTCTATTCATAATTTTATATGGCGATAATTATCACTTACGTTACATAAGTAAGCCCGGTCCAGTAATTATAAAGATAGGTTTGGGTGCGCAGTTGTTCTAAAGAGCGCTTTTATCATTAAGAGCAAATTCAGGTGTTAGATCTAGTTAACTGATACGCGTATCCAGCTGGTAGAATAAGTCTTCTGAAGAATATATAAGCCATTTAACACGTCCATATATTCGTAGGTTGTTATTTTTTAGATTTACCCGCAGGGGTTCTGTGGTTCTCTTACATCTTTTAATGTAATTATCCAGATGATTGTAGATGAGATTCCTTCGCATCTTGAGAATAATTTTAATAAAGTTTTCAATAGATTTATAACTTCGATAAGGGTAACTTGCGGCTGATGCTCCTAGAGATGTTTCATTTAAAAAATACCTCAAGTTGTTACAACACGGTAAGGCAGGAAATTTGTTTCGGTGGATACTATGTGATCGGTTTCTGTGAGATCTGAACCATCTTCGTTTACTAACGTAGTCTTCAGATATAAAAACACATTCGAAGTGGTCAAGAATTCGATCAGAAGTGCCAGGAATATTGAATCGAGAGGTACATTTTCTGTATTGTGATTGAGTGAACCGGGATTAATACTTTTAAAATATGATTCAACTCGACACTAATCTGGTGTAGGGGCTTTGTCAGTTAAGTGATCGACAAGAACTCTTACACTGTCCTGGACTGGAGGATGGAGGAAATGCATCCTGCTGTTACAATCACCGGCGATACCATGAAAGTGAACAACTTTAAACATTTTCTTTATACAAAATAGTTACAGGGTTGTCATTATTTGTGTAAAAAAAGGTTACCAGTTCATCTCGTTATTAAGGGTAAAACATCATCACTTTTTCTTTAGTGGTCCTTTCTATTCCTCCTTTAGCAGCTTTGTACGAGACCTAACAACTTTGACAGGTTATCTTTACGTCGTATTTTTCGTTAACATCATCTAACATTCATCAGAAGCCATCGGGCTAGTCGTCCTTTAACCAGGGCTGCTCGAGGGATCAACAACTCCATAATATCTTGGGAAAGTATCTATACCCCTTTCCTAGCTGCTTTTTAGCAGATAGTACCTCCCTGGAATTTATAACAAAGGGGGATGGGCTCGTCTGAACAATCGAGCCAAAACCTCAAACCAACCCCTCTGCATTCTGATCCCCTGAAGATCTCGTTTTCTTTCCATCTAATTATTATTTTTACGCGAAACACAAAAGCTTTTTTCCCCCCTTTTTTTTCCTATTATGGTTAACTTTACACACTGCCTGTCCGGGTTGGGGTGAATGGATATGAATTACCTTCAATGTCTCTTATATAAATACTAATCGAATTCAGATGTGTCTTACTCAAGGGGTAAAGTAGTGAATCATTAGGAAAACTTATAACGCTTTACCCTGAGGAAAATTGAAAACTACCTCTTAACAAAAGAGGGCTTTAGTATTTCCCACGTACTGAGAGCTATAATATCTGTATACAACATAGGCCCTACCAGGGATCTGAAACATCTTAGATCGGCAAGCATACAAATGGTAATGAAGTCTGGTTTGTATTTTTGGTGACTACTTTCCTCGTTGGTTATACCGCATTTAGGATCCTTTAGAGAAGGCTTGATATTATTTCCCGATATTTTGTATACATGCGAGTAACAACAATCCCGAAATAACCAAACGAAAATAAATAAATCTTATATCTTTCATTCACCATGCCCTCATGAAGAATTTTAAATGTGATTAACCACGTTAATCTTCGGTGTACCGATTTATTAACAAGAACACTAAATTTTTACATATTTGACTGGATTCGAAATTTTTTGTTTAAGTCTATGAACACCTCGGTAACTGATTTATAGAAACCGTGGCTTATTACATAATTTTCAACGAAATATTCATTGGTGCCTCGTTTGATGGTTGCAATATTATTAGCTTTAATTTTAATACATTTTTAACATTATCAAACCATTGTCTTCAAGTATCTGTAAATGCCAAATTGAACAGGGCATATTCTCTATACCGAACATCGGAGAATTATTTCACTAAATCCAGCCTTCATACATTTCTCAATCAAAAGTTATAGGGTTCATATCTGAGTTTGTATAGTTTCTATATTTTATTTTCTGGATGTCGTCCAAATAGAACCCCGATGAGGGCAGCCGGTTAAAGTAGAAATGAATCTTCACTCTTCCATGTTCCAACGGTTAAACTGATCAGTGTTCTTAATATCCCCAGCATTTTTATAACTGTTAACTTTTGCAGGGGTAATCCTACTAATTTGACAAGAACTGTCTATTTATGTTCATTTTTGTTACCACTGTCCTTTCTTCAATTCCATAAATTTTTTCCCTTATTTTTCTGTATTCTTGTTATAGAACCTCCTTTTATTTTTTTCTCCGTCTAAACCTTAGAATGGTATAATTTAACCTGTCTTAGGGAATTCTTCTGACAGCTCCTTACTTTAAAACCTTCTCTCGGACATCCAGCTTCATACTTTTCTGAAATTTTCATTCCAGTCCTGGATACTCTCTACTAGTCCTCCTTTTACCTTTAATGACTGTGTTATCTTTTATTCTTTCCTTATGTGGTTGAACTAGGTAACAATGTTTTGTCTTTACAATCTCTATAGGGGGTATTCTAGTTTCTAAGCATGATGAGAACAATTATTAAAGTAAGCAAGTCTGTAGTATATTATACTTAAAGTAATTCAATCTTCGTGAAATACTTATGCATTCTTTCTTTTATAGTTTTCTATACTCTTTCAACTGATTTGGCAGCTTTATTAACTGAAATGTGTTTGTAATACCCTATGTCCATACTCAGTAACTATTTCTTGGAACTCTTTACCTAAAAATTCTGTACCCTTAGCTGTCATGATCATTTTGGGATTTACATCCTTCATGTTATAATTTCTCTGAATCTGTAGCACGCAGTCTTTGATTTTTTAAATCTTTTATAATTTTAACCATAAGTATCTCGAATATACATCTATCGCAAAAAGAATATATTGATAACCCTCATTGTAAGATTTATATTTGTCCACTATCGGTCAAATCTAGTTGCCATACGCTATCTAAATGTGGAGCTATAGTTTTCCGTGTAAGGAAATTTTTTTTCCTATAGGTTTATGAAGGGTAAAAGCATCCTCACCTTCTAAAAATTTTTTCCAAATTCTTTTTTAACTAATTTGGATGGAAAACTTTGAAGCAAACCTTGAAAAACACCCGTAACTGTATGGCTGTTTAACATCAAAGTAATATTTATCACGCCTCCTTAGCCTCCATGAATCACAATGACATTAACAATAAAACTTTATTCAATTTATACTGAACGGTTAAATAAAAAATCAGACTAGTATTGAAGTATTTTATTTTTAATTACAAAATAATGTTACTAATTTAAATTACAAGTCTAAAAACATAACATATGTTACAGAAAGATAACATAGAATATATACATAATATTATAAATAATACAATCATATAAAAATCATAATAAATATTCAGACGCTAATCCATTTTGATACTTTGTATGGATTTTTTCTTATTCGACTCGTTCTTGACCGCAATGTACCTCTATTTATCAACTTTGATTTGTCCGATGCAGAAAGAAAGTACTAGCAGGACTTGCATCAGGTCTAGGCGTCGTTGGAATATTATCCAGATCCGCTATTCTTTGTTTATTCTGATTAAACTTCTTAGAAAATTAATAGTCTGAAGTTCTTGTTGATCTGTTCATCCTGTCACTGGAGCCGTTCTCCATTCACTTGAAGAGATTCAGATATAAAGTCAAACAGTATTCGATCAACGTATTGTTTCCCCGTCATATTGTTTGCAACAAAGCTAATCCTTGTAATTCTGATCTTCTAAAACACGATATCGTATTTTTCTATCCGTTCTTACTCCTCACTGGAAAGCTTTCCTTGAGTATATGTCTAAAATTAGTTCTCTTTTCACCAGGCGTTTAGTATGTGTCGTTTAAAACTGAAAGTGTTTGGGCGTTTAAAAAATTAAATCTACTCAAATTTTTGTATAGGCAATTTTGAATCTAGGATTCTTTTTTTCATGAATTTACATTGGAGTTTAATGATTTCTGGCAGTTCCTTCTCATAATTATTTACCTGTTCAACTTGAGGATCATATATAACTCAAAGGTTGCCTGTTGGAGTCAATGGGTGATAAGGTTATATCCGATCGACGGCAGTTACGTCTAATTGAGGGGCTGTTCGATCCTGTTGTTGTTGTTGTTTGTTGTTGTTGTTGCTGGTTGTTGTTGTCTGTTTGTAGGTGTTGTTGTTGCTGGGCTGCTGGTTGTTGTGTTGTTGCTGTTGCTGTTGTTGTTGCTGTGTTGTAGAGGTTAAAAGGTTTCGCTGTTATATTTCACTTCTCCATAATCGCTGTAAGGGTAAAACTCGCTAACCTTCTTCATATTGAGCAAGCACTTTTTTGGTTTATTAAAGGGCTATAACGGAAAAAGTTAAAGGGTAGCGAAACACACATCAACGACATTTCTGTAATAGTTTCTTTTTATTTTTTAAGCTTTCTTAAGTCGCAGCAGTTTTTTATGATGTTTCTGTGCTGACGTAAACTCACTTCTGAGTCTCTTTAAAGAAACATTTCCTGTTTATACAGATTCAGGCTACTTAGCTTACATTGTATCAATCGATCTTCAACAGATCAGTTACGTTTTTCAGCATGGTTTCAAGGGTTTTAAATTTTCTCATAAGGAGGTAATAATCTGCATAGAGTACTCATTATTCAGGTGTGTATACTGTCTCAATCTCGTTAGTAAGAATATTTGTCCGCAGTACCAACCTATCGTTCTTAGGGATGAAGCCACAGAGGTAAATAAGCATGAGGTATAGATGCTAACTTCTTTATATACTTTTAAGAACTCTTTACGTTGGTAGGGCACATTTGGGTGGGCCAGAACATTGGACGACTGCAGCGCTTCTTTGGACCTAAACAATATTAAATACTGGCGTGTTTAAAGAGACACTGCCAGCCTCATAATACTTATTCTGATAAAGATATTCTGAGTTATAAAAAACACTGTGATGTTTACATGATGTGAGTAAACTGTGAAAGTTCGCTATAGCTCATTCAATTTATGCATCAAATCGTCAAAGGATTATAATTTTATGCCCAGGTAAACATTGAAGAGCTTTTATGTCATATAACCCTTCATGAAATTCGATTACATCTTTGTAGTCTTAAAACGTGATGAAGATTTTAAACTGCTACACCATATGATTTTAACAGGCCTTTGTTCGAAAATCTCGACCTCTTTTAAAAATGTTTAATAACAGAAGAAAGGTTTCCACATCCTGTATGGACCAGCCAAGACAATAGCAGAGTAGGAACATAAATTTACCAACGTCCATTCTAGATTGATACCTGATCACTAATGAATAAGAAAAGGCTTGCATTTATGTTATAAATGGTTTGTTAACTCAATTTCTT
This sequence comes from Trachelipus rathkii, assembly GCA_015478945.1. Lineage (NCBI taxonomy): Eukaryota > Metazoa > Arthropoda > Malacostraca > Isopoda > Trachelipodidae > Trachelipus > Trachelipus rathkii. The sequence goes on from JABUQX010075920.1 coordinate 43,942, forward strand.
ACTCTTTTTAAGTTTATAACTTACAAATTTACATTTTTTACATACTCTAAAGTCAGTAAATAATAAATCAAACCTCAAACATCGCCATCACACTATCCACTATCCGTGTGATCTATTGATTGTTGATTTAAGTCAAATATTTTTTTTTTTTTTTTTTTTTTTTTATTAAATTTATAACTTTTTTTATACCCTAAATCAAAACATTAATTTTTTTGGTTTTTTAGAAATGAAATAACAAACACTTAGCCCATTGAAAGAATATGAAAAAAATAATATGAGAATGCCTAAAAAAATGTAAGCCTAAATCTACATAACAAAAGAAATATAACAGAAATAAGAAAAAAATAACATTCGTCAATAGTTTATAAGCCCGCCCCCATTTTAAGTCTTTGATGGGGAGAACGTTTTAGGGTTAGCTCTGTATAAACCGGTTTGCTGCATCATCTTTTGTTATTGTGAGAGAGAGGATTACATTCTTCTTAAAAGAGGGATAACTGAAGCTCAGCATTAGTTGAAGGTCCGACATTAAACTATAAACATGGTTTCTCTTGTGAATAATAAATTTGTAAACGATATTATAGCATGGAGGGTATCTCATCCTAAAAATATTGTAAATTTAACTTTTCATCGCAAGTCGACTGGTGATCGTTACTTTACTTGCAATGATTCCTCTCATTCACCTAACAGACTCTTATTCCTATCCTCTGATAATTAAGTCGGGTGTTCGATTGAAGTTAATTTACTTGGAAATAAATTGAAAAGTACATTTCATCATCATGCAAATTTCGGTGGTGTAACGATCAAATGGCGGAGAAGAAGAGATTTCAATAAAGATTAATCTCTTGTTTTTCCCTAAATAACATATCGAATCCATCGTTTACGTGTTTTGGTGAGACTAATTCAACAGGATTTTCGACCCACAGCTTGGTGTTTTGTGTAAGTGGTTTTAACAGGAAATAATTACCGCCTTTTACAAGATGCAAGAAGAATATGTAAACGTATTGTTTGAATTTGATTTACTGGCGAACGTCATTAATTTGTCACATCGGTATTACTCTACACAATATACGACGAACACAATGTGATCACAGGATCCCGGAGTTATTGATGCTATCGATCTGAAAAATTCACCTACACTGATGACAAAGAAATGAGCGAAACATCAGGGTTTAAGACCAATCTTTGGAAAAATATCGGCTCGTGGGGATATTTACACATATGTCACGAACCAAGGCCTAAGTAGTTTAGAACAATACATCGGGGGTGTACGCAGTGTATGTAAGTGTTAAACCTCAATTCTTGCAAATATATATATATATTATATATATTATATATTCTTATATATTATATATAATATATATATAGTATAATTATAATATATATATTATATAATATATTAGTATATATATAAATATTATATATATATAATATATATATATATATATTCTGTCTGTAAATTGGGAATTACCGACTCTGGTCTTACTTCAACACTTCCAGGCATGGATGTTTCAAGCAATGGACATTGGTAGCTTGTTAAGGAATAAAAATAATCGTTGTTTATTTCTTGACTCTCTGCATCAGATTTTATTGTTTAGTAATCATTATGGTGAACACTTTTTTTTTTTTTTTTAAAAATTAATTAAATAATGTTCAATATGTT
>JABUQX010075921.1:7500-11974 GCA_015478945.1 Trachelipus rathkii
TTCGTCCAATCTTGAACATTCGCCATAGATAACGGATTCGTTGTTGCGACACCGAAACAGCCAACTTTTTTAATCCAATTTAAAAGTCTTCTTGGAATACCGTGAGCTCTAAGCTTTTTTACAATATCATTGATGAGGAACGTTAGCAAATGCCTTATGAAAGTCTATGTAAATGACATTAAAAGAAACCACATTAAAAAATTCTAGCAAATTTGTTAGGCATGATCTATTTCTTCTAAAAACCGTGTTGGGAATTCTTGAGAAATCCATGATCTCAAGATGTGGCAACTACCTAATTCAGTTAGTATTTCTTCAAATGTTTTACCCACTATAGAAGTTGAAATAATGGGCATATAGCTATTGGAACATTACGATCTATTTTTTTTTTTAAAATGGGGTTTTATTTTAGCAATTTTGAAATCATGAGGAACTATTTTTCTTTTTTAAAGACTTATTTGAAAAGCATTGTCAAAGTTTCACTAATATCGTTCTTTTTCAAATTTTGCGATGCCAATCTGGATAGAATCCATCTGTGCAGGTTATTTATTATTAATAGGTTTAACTCAATCTTTGGAAAAAGCAACTACCTCTTCTAGGATATCAAATTGTATCTAAAAGGTTTTGCATGAAAGCCATCCCTAATGTCTTTATGCTAGGCAGCGCTACTCTAGATTCTCTTTACGTTAAACTGTCGAGAAAAATATTCAAAATGTTTGCATAATCACAACTGTTTGATTTCAAATTACATTAATGTCCATTAAAGGTCCAATTAATTCCTTAATGGAACTTTTTGTCATTAATATATTTGTAAACTTATTTAGGAGTTTATTTTCATCAGAGCGAATATTAGTTCTCATTAGTTTCGTTTATAATTATCTAAAATTAATCGTTTTGCAGATTCGATGACAGCTATGATAACTGTTATTATAATTTTCACTGAGAGACGACTTTCCATAGTTTAATAAGCTCTATTTCTTTACTTAAAGAATTTCTAGTTTTTATTCATTTCCACATCATTGGCTTAGCGATTTGGGTAAGTTAGCTGAATTTTGATTACGGAACAAATCTTTTTATTTTGTCTTTAAATATTTGTAGAAACGATATCCCACATATACATTTGGAATTTCCTGTTAATATCTCATCCCAATCATAGACAAATAAACTGTCCTTTAGCCATTAAAATTGTCGTTCTTAAAATCTGGAAATTTCAAGTAATTGTTTTGTATTTGTTCTTCAAACCATTAATTAGTAAATTTAATCATGTTTTGATCACTTTTACCAATAGGTTCGATAAACCTCAAAAACTTCTTACAAAGTTAAAGTTATCACATTATTAGTAGGTCTAAAAAATTGTTTCCTCTTGTTGGGTAATTTTTAATATTTTGAAAAAAGAAATAATCTCCTAAGACATTTTAGATCTCTTTTCTTCCGGATCTGCATCATGTAAATTATAGTCGATATTTGGGCAGTTAAAGTCCCCTACATTTATTGTGTTCCCTTCTGAGACTTTGCTCAAACTCTTTATACAAAGCTACATCTATTACTGATTGTGAGGACGGTGGACGATAGACATATATTAAATTCACTTTTATATTTGATGTTTCTCTTTTAACACCAAGTATATCAATTTCGATAGAACATCAGCTAGTTTCAGCTGAGTAGTTAGATATATATTTTTAATGTAAATCATAATGCCACCCCTTGATTAATATTGTTTCTATCCTTGAAGTATAATTTATAGCCATTAATTTGAAATTCCGAAACACAAAATTTTCATATCCAACCAAATGGGACTACTTATTATTTTATTAAATAAAAAAATACTGTTAATTCATTGCCTATATTTGATCAGATTAAAAGAAAAAAAATGATGTAAATAGATAATTTTAGAAACGTATTAGAACAATTTTTGATTCGTTCAATTTAAACATCTCTTACCTATACCAAAGGCCAGAAATCCTTTGCAAGTTGGTATATATTTTCCATTCTCGTCCAAAAATCTTGAAGGATCAAACTTGTTGGGGTCCTTAAAATAAGTTTCATCTTTGTGGATAAAAGCCGCCATCGACATTACCATTGTCCCCTATCAATACATATATATATAATATATATATATATTATAATATAATATATATATATATATATTTTATATATATATATATATATATATATATATATATATAATATATATATTATATATATATATATATATATATATATATATAATATACCTCAATATACCTTGAATATATTATATAATATATATATTAATATATATTATACTATACATATATAGACAATAGGGTGAGCCCCCAAAAACACAAAATTAAGAAATTTTAGACTATCATCCTCTCAATGTGTGAAGTGTAAGGTAGAAATACCTTGCTTGAAATTTGAAAGTAAAGCAATTTTAATAACTTTTCATCTCTAAACAGCTCCCTCATGCCCTATGCATTTTTTCTGGCACTAGTTGATCGGGCCCGATTGGGGGGCCTTGCGTCGTTTCTACGCTAGCTATAATTTGAATGACTGCTTTGACTCTGGTGACGCTTCGGCTTCTGCCGATAGGTGGGAGCTGTATCGTTGATGGGATGAGCAGGTTCATTCCTTCATTCGACTAAATCTTTCCTTCTCCTCATAATCCATGGTTTGATCGTGCATGCTCTCTGGCCATTCAGGATAGAGATAGTGCAATATGGGAGATGGAAAAAATTCTCGTTCTTCTATCACTGGTTGCTAAATTTTCATTCAAGCTACAAATCTGCACGGGATACCTCTTGTCGAAGCAAAGCGGCTTTCATTTCCAACGGACAAGTGCGCTAAATCTCTTGATTCTGCCTATGATAAATCTTTCTGGCCTCTTGCCAATATCATTTCAAATAACTTCCGTTAAATCTGTCATTTCTCATCTTTTAATTCGATCTGATGGTTCTGCTGCTAATTCTCCTCTTGAAAAGGCCAATCTCTTCGGGCCTCCTATTTTTACTATAACTTTCAACGAGAAACGATCCTGGCATGTCCTCCTCCTCTTTCTCATCAGAGTTCCTATTCCTTTGCCTGTAGTTACATTTGATCGGGTGCAAGGCCCCTGAAATCAATGAACGTTAGGAAAGCGGGTGACCCGGATGGCATCCAGGGCTGAGTTTTGAGGGAGTGTGCTTTCGGGGACTGACCCCGCCCTCGTTCAACTATATTCTCTAGTGTCTCAATACTAAATACTTTCCCTCAGTGTGGAAGCCGCACAATATCCAACAGTTCCGAAAAAAAGGAAGATGCTCTTATCCTTTTAACTATCGCCTATAGCTACTCACTTGGAATTCTTATTAAAGATCTTTTGAAACCCTGTCAACTTCTTTTCTTAGATTCATATGGGAATTCATTCACTTCTTTGCCGATCGCCGATATTGCTTTCGGGCGCTCGAGGTCATACTGACGATATACTTCTTATCTTAACGATCTTTGGGTTTTCCGCCCTCAGGGAACTCGCTGGAGACTTTGGCGTGGTGAGCGATTGATATACCAAGCAATTGACCGGGTATGGCACGCGTCGCTGTTCCTCCAAGCTCCCTTTCTTTGGGTATTCCTCCTTCTCTTTGCTCACTTATGTCCTAGTTTTCTTTCAAATCGTTCAATAGTTGGTGTTCCTCAAGGGTTCTGTACTTATCTCTACTTTATTCCCTACTCATTTCATTATGATCTCCGCTGCACATCTAACTCTATCCACATGTAGCATGACTCGACCCTTCAATCTTCCAATCTCATTTTCAATTCTCTTCCCTCTTTTACTTCTAGAATTGCTCTCGGTAATCTTTCCGATTCTATTGTCGTTGATTTGGATAGAATTTCAGGGTGGAGTGTGGTTCAACCTTGTGAAATTCAATTCTTTAAAAACCCAGCCTCTACAAATCTCCTTTCTAAGACACCTCTAACTCCTATCCTTTCGATGGTTCTCTCGTCTCTCCTGTTGACAATATAAAACATTCTCCTTGGCCTTAAATAAACAAAAAAAACATGTCTTGGAAACTCACTCACAACGGTTGCTAGGGTGGTCTCAAAGAAACTGGAGTTCTGTTTAGGCTGCGAGATTTTTTTCCTCTTTTCAGTTGCCCCAGCTATAAGGGCCTTATTCGGCCTTGTATGGAATACTGCTCTATATCTGGGGGGGGCTCGTGGTTTAACCCGGCTTTGTTGTATAGGGATGAGTCAAAGGCAAAAGGCTGGTTTAAACTGTTCTGCCCTTTCCAGTTTACTTGACCCTCTATCGCTTTGACGGCGGAATATGGTTTTTATCTCTTTTCTATAGATACGCAAGTGCAGTGCTCGAGGGACTAATTCAGCTCGCAGTACCACACCTTTACGACGCCCTCGATAGCACGAAGGGGGTCTGTGTAATCGCATGAGTTTTGTATTATATATGTAACTCCAGGACTATTCGCTGCGGTGCTTCCTTCTTTTATGCCACCTCTGTTCTGTG